>APFE031592419.1:124647-141213 GCA_000404065.3 Pinus taeda | reverse complement strand
TGACTTCAGAAAGACTTCTAACTTGAATTTCTCCAACTAATTAATTTAAAAATAAATTAATTAATTATTTCCAAGTAGTTGTTAAGACTAAATTCAATTTTAATTCACAATTTAATTCAAGGACAAATTACATTGGAATATTCTTGTTGCCATATTTCAACAAATACATCACATAACCTGTCAAAAATAACATTATTGAGTGCTTTCTTTATATGAGAGGGTAGCTACAAATAGATTCCTAGAAAATAGGAATGTTTGTCTCCCAAAACTCAAGAATGGTGGATCTTGAGCTTCTTTAACTACACTTGCTTGGCTACAAATGATCTCATCCTACTTGGCTACCAATGACATCAAGATGATGAGAGAGTGTGTGGTGATTTTGGCTAATTGAGGGAATTAAGGAGGTGGAAAAGCTCCTCAAATCTATCTAGGTTGTCTACTCTAAGTCTTGTATTTAAATCATCTCAAAAATGCTTCATTTCCTGCATTTAACCATATTAGGCCACATGACATATCAATAAATCTTTTACCCCTCTCACTAAGTATAATATAACAAAAAATGTAAATAAATGTGAGAATGAGATAGTTTTAAACGTAGAGGATGGCATTATCACCCTTATGATGTTGCTTTTTGAAAGCCATATCATTTCCCACCTGAATATTAGGAAGGTGATCTATGCTTTCCTCTTACTATTGGAGAATCCCTTATCCTTAAAAAACAAACCAATGATGATGTAATTAATGGATTCATTAATCAACCATTACTGGGAACCCAACATGTCAAATGTTGATATTTGTGCTTGATAATGAATCCCAAGGAGATCCGATAGAGAACATGAATGTTGGACATATACCCATGACTATAGTTCAAAATAACATTCCATTTGAAATTGAGTCTCGTAGGATGCTGAATATTAATGTCAATCTTAATGACCTTCAACGTGAGAAGCTTATTCAAATTCTTCAGAAACACAAACAATATTTTGTGTGGGAATATTGATATTGGAATGGAATAGATCCACAACTTTGCACACATCATATTTATATTGAGAAAGATGTCGGAGCCATTCAATAACCACAAAGAAGACTAAATCCACACCTCAGGGATATAGTAAAACAAGAACTTCAAAAACTTCTTGATGTGAATTTTATATAGCCTATTTATGATAGTTAGTGGATCTCATCACTGGTGGTAGTACCCAAAAATAATGGCAAAGGGAGAATTTGTGTCAAATATAGATAATTAAATAAATACAGGTAGAAGTCTCATTTTCCCCTTCCATTTTTGGATCAAGTCCGTGACACTTGTGGAATACTAAAGAAGGTATGTTTTTGTTGATTATTTCGGCATCTTTTCATTAAAACTCACAGCCCCTTTGCATCATGAACTAGCTAGATAATAAGAAATCATTAAAAAAATGTGCAGGATTTCTATGCAACATGGAAACACTGATGATTGCCATTTCTTATGCAGAAAAAAGGAAAAATGAAAGATTGTCGTTCCAAAGAAAAAGACAAGGCCAAGTTAATTGTTGTCCCTTTGGCGGGGAACCACATGCAAACAAGGCGATCTAAATTAAAGCATATCAGCTAAGCAAAGGAAATGGAGATATCGGCTCAGCGCAAGAAAGCAAAGGGATAACTGGGAATTAATATATTGGTGAATCCCTCAGGATCCTTTGATCTTGAGGGATCGCTACTTTAACTATTTTTGCATCGTCAATATCTCCACCTTAGCTATTATAAAAAGGGGCAGCACTACTAGCCCAGGGGGAGGGACTATCATTTTTCTATGTAACATTTCACTGAATCTAAGACTTTGATCATCGACTCTCGTTGAGAAGTGATCCGTTATAATTCTATTTTAATGCGTTAATATAAACCTGGTTATTGATTCATCTTTGGTCCTGGAATAATCTCAAGAGGTGTGTTTCTAGAGGCTAAGGGCCCGACCCTGGTGGAACACTTGCTCCTATACAATTACCTTTGGTTTGTGCATGGTTTTCCTTATCATCTTTGTCCAGTAATCTGATATGTTTTTTTTATTTTACATCACAACTCTGTTATATTTGATTTATGTTAGACTGAGTAATGTCATTCTCTGAGACAAAAACATCATATCGACTCTGCAACGCATTATTGTTCCTTTAATTGTTGATACGACATTGTTGGTCTTTTGTTGTTCAACTACAGAGTGACTGTGCTATAACATTCATATTGTTGTATTCATCTATGGTTTACATTTGATTGCAATTGCAGTTCAACCTACATTTTTGTCCTTATGAATTACAAGTGTTATCCCTGATAACTACGATTGATATTGGTGGTATCGAAATCAGATTACTGCTTTTCTTAAGGCGTGTTGTGTGTGTTATTTATCTTGGGTTATTTTGCACTTGCATTTGGCTCTGAGTATTATTCTATGTTTCATTGCTAATCAGTTGTTGTTCTATTTCCGTGTGCTATCCAATTTATCCTTAGAATAAAGATTGCTACCTGATTTCTATAGGATATGATTGCTGCACTTATTTCTGACGATTAAGGTGTTGTTGTTCATAAGAGTTGGTTGTTGTTACATTACCTAGTTGTTGTTCCATTTCTTTATTATTTGCGTCATCATTTCTTTGGTGTGCAGAACGATCTGAAACTGTAGTGGGCGTTGACATTTTTTGTCTAGTCCCCATATTGACGAATTGTTCCTTGATTTTCTTTAGTTACATCAATTTGCAGAGGGATGAGTTACTATTACTGGACCCTCAACTAATAAATTGCTTAGTTTCTTGAATACATGATTTCAACTTTAAAGTTCTTTACTGTAATTAGATCTTGTTTTAAGCATCCATTTACTCTTGTATTTTGAGCACTATATTACTAGCATTTCTCTGACAAATGATAGCCTCAAACTGAGACACTCTTTGAAATAACAAAACGTTCCTAGATTGAAAAACTAATGTGAGGTGATTAGAGGTGAAAAAGACCATTTTTATGACTCGACATTTTGGCGTCGTTGCTGGGGAAAGAGTGTAGCCATTTGTCTCTTTTCATAGTAGTGTAAGAGCCTACTAGGAAAGAATTGGGTTTTAAAGATAGAAGGTAAGAACTTACGTGTGGAGTATGTAATAGCCTTGCTCCCTTCCCCACTTTCCTACAAATTTGTTGTTGTTTGTTTGGGTATAATTTAGCAGATGACTTGTGTGCATGACTAAGCAAAAAAAGTTAGAAAGGAATCCCAACCCTCTACCCAAGACTGACAAAGCTAAGGGGTCGGTGACCCTTGGCCGATCGACCTTTATAGATGAAATCATTAAGAAAGCAGAATCGCAGCCTTCAGTAGGACCTAGAAAAGTTGCTTCTAAATAGCCTACTAGTTCTCTTTAGACTACAGGAACACCATCTATAGCCTTTGTTGAGGTGCATAGTCAAACCGAAGAGCAAGATTTTCAAGAAATTGAAAATTCTAGCCCAGAACCATTGCAAGAAGGGAATCTTAGCAACCTCTGTGAAGGGAGAGGAGAGACAGGAGAAATTGAAGAGCCAAGATCTCCTCTTGGGGTAATTCAGCCATTAAGTAGTCCAGATAAGGGAAGTGCTACAAAAATCATTTATAGTGAAGCTGAAGAACCTGAATCCCCTCAGACATTAGGTACTCTCATTATCCTAGATAAAGGAAGTGTTATCAAGGCCATTCCTGTTAAAGCCATTTCCCCTCGACAACGTAGGAATACCCTCCTAGATATCCCAGAAGGTTATTGGCATATGTTTGACCAAATGGCCCAAAACCAGCCAAACACCCAAACCTCTACACTGTAATACCCCATTGTGGACACTGTAACTAATGCACCTATGAAAGAAATCCCTCTTCATCATATCCCTAGATTCCACGGTCTTACATCAGAGGATCCAGATGCATTCCTGTTTGAATTTGACGTGTTGTGTAGAGGATATAACTATACCACCGATCCCCAGAAACTGAAATTATTTCCCTCTACATTAAAAGGGGCTGCTTTAAGATTGTTTATGGGATTAGGTGGTGGGGTTATAAATAACTGGGATCAAATAAAAGAGTCTTTTCTAAAAAAATATCAGGAATATTGCAGGTCTAGAGAATTAAAAGATGAAATATTCCAGATGGTAGCTAGGCCAAATGAAACGTTAGAGGATTATGTTGAACGTTTCCAGTATAATCTTCAAATATCTCCTTATGCATCATTACCCTTGCCTGATAATGTGTTAAAAACAGCATCAATTAGGGGAATGAAGGAGCAATTGATTGAAATACTAAATATTATGGGAAAAGGAGATATTTATCAAGAAAATTTTGCTAACATTATTAATCTATGTATCAGGAGCTCGAGAGGCAGCACAAGACTAAAACTAGCAAAACATGATCGGTATGTAAGAGATAATAGAATTTCGGCAGTAGGAGTAACTCATGCAGAAATTGGAAATTTATTAGAAAATTTTAAAACTGATATATTAGGGACACTGACAACACAACTTGATATTATGTAGGCTAAACAAAATCAAGCGGAGGCAGAACAGAATTTGGCAATCTTCTGTCCCGGATGTAGGAAGAAATACAGCCATAAGGAGTGTCCGTTAGATGTAGTCCAAGTTTGTGCCATTTGTACGAAAGATCATTTTACGAAAAGATGTCCCTCACTTCCTAGATTGAAAGCAGTATACAAGGAAGAAGAAGAAGAGCCAGAATCAGTGTATCTACTCAATCAGCGCCGTCAATGGCAGCCATGACAATCAGGTATGTTTTCAAATCCGGCTTCTTCTTTTCACCCTCCACAATATAATGCTCAACAATATAATACAATGTGGCAAAATCAACCTCCATTCCTGAATTGGTCACAACAGTCATTCCCTTCATCATCTCCATGGCCGAATCAGCCAAGTCAACCCAATTCGCCAAACTTTTCCTATACCCCACCATATTTGGAAATAATGTATATCCAGCACAATGGACCCCCCCTACTTCACAGAGTCAAGCCTGGCAGACAAACTGGCAAAGACCAATGAATCAGCTAGTAGGAACCATCCCACTCCCTCAACCTACACTGCCAACCTTACAAAAAAAACCCCAACCTAACTTAAGACCGCAACTCCCAGCCCAACTCAACCCTAATCCGAGTAATAGATCAGTCCAATCTATCCAAATAATTAAAACACCAGAAATAGGAACCGATCTAAGGGAGTGTAATGACCTTGAATTAAGATCTAGGCATATCATCGAAATGAAGGGAGATAAAATAGCTCAAAGTAAAAATCAGTTACCTATAGAACAACCCCCACAAGAAGAGGATGTGACCAGAGAACAAATCCATAATCAAGCAAACGCATCCTCTCCCCCATTCCCAGAACAATTAATTATACCCCGACCCATACAATATCCTGATTTTGACATTCTGGGAGAATTAAAAAATCTGTACATAAAAATTCCATTCCTCCAAGCCATTCAAGACATCCTGATATATGCAAAGACTATCAAAGAATTATGTATAAAGAAACCAAGGAGGAATATAACAAACAATCCAAGAGTCCAAGTAGTTGGCACTCTATCCAATTTATTATCAAGAAAAGAAACACCCATTAAATATGAAGACCCAGGAAATCCAATAGTAACTGTACAAATCTATGGTCAAACCTTTTCAAATGCCTTAGTTGATCTAGGAGCTGCAATCAATATCTTAACAACTACCACTTGCCAAAAACTGGGCATTACATCAGTAGAACCGACCTCTACTTTATTAGAATTGGCTGACTGATCCGTGGTTAGGCCAGAGAGCACACTACATGATTTCATGGTATCCATTGACTCCTGGGAGTATCCAACTGACTTTCTGATAATAAACCCCGAAAACCGACTTGATGGACATCCATTGATTTTAGGCAGACCTTGGCTTGCAACTGCCAATGCTTACATTGGCTGCCGACAAGCAATATGACCATAATGAGAGGGGAAAATATTAAGAACCTAGCCTTATACTCTCCAGCGCAGCTAAGTGTCACAATAATAAAAACTAACAAGCATCCTGTGTCATACCTCACCGAAAATATTAGATCTCCATTAACTATAAAAGAGGCACTTGATTTCAAAGACCAAACAGAAGATGATGCCATTAAAAATTTTATTACTCAAGCTAAAACCAAATCCTACATACATTGTCACATGATAGAAGCAACATTTGATAATGAATTAGAAGAAGATCCTCTTAAAGATACACACGAGCAAACAATACCCACTACTTCTGTTTCAAACAACAAAATTGTAGCAATTGAGTCAAGAAAGACTTTAAACATTAATGCCAACCTGACTTTCGAACAAGAAGAGAAACTCATCCAACTATTGAGGAAATATAAAGAAGCATTTGCATGGGACTACCCTGATATGAAAGGAATTGATCCTTAGTTATGTACACACCACATTTACATAGAAAAGGATGTGAGACCTGTTCGCTAACCACAAAAGAGACTTAATCCTCATATAAAAGATGTTGTAAAAGCTGAACTTAAAAAACTTTTAGATGTCAACTTCATCTACCCTATCTCTGATAGTAAATGGGTCTCTCCACTTGTGGTGGTACCAAAGAAAAATGGAAAGTGGAGGATTTGTGTAGATTATAGAGAGCTAAATAAAGCACACAAAAAGACCACTTTCCCCTTCCATTCATTGACCAAGTATTAGACACTTTGATAGGAAAGAAATTATTTTCTTTCTTAGATGGCTTCAGTGGATACAATCAAGTTCAGATTTCCCCTGAAGACCAAGACTAAACCACTTTTACTTGTCCTTGGGGAACATTCGCCTATAGAGTTATACCTTTTGGCTTATGCAATGCTCCTGCCACATTTCAAAGGGCTATCCTCAACATCTTTTCATACTTAATAAATGAAGGACTCAAAGTATATATGGATGAATTTACACCATACGGAGATGATTTTGACCTAGCATTGGACACACTCGAAAAAGTCCTACAACGTTGCATTGCCACCAAGCTTAGTTTGAGCCATGAGAAATGTTATATGATGATGACTGAAGGACTTATGCTAGGCCATTATATCTCAACAGCTGGCATACAGGTAGACCCAGCTAAAATTCAAATAATTTTGCTAATTCCTACTCCTACCACTCAAACAGAGGTATGTAGTTTTCTTGGATTTTCTGGTTATTATAGAAGGTTTATAGAACATTTTTCGCATATTGCTACTCCTCTATATGCACTGACAGATAATGTTGACTTTCTTTGGACAGAAAAATGTGAACGTGCTTTCCAGGATCTGAAGAAGCTTGTGTCCATAACCCCAGTCCTTTGAGGACCAAGTTGGGACTTGCCATTTCAAATTTCATCAGATGCCTCAGATACAACTATTGGAGAAATCCTTGGGCAGGAAGAAGATAAAAAACCATATGCAATTTATTATATTAGCAAGAATTTATCTCCTACTGAATTAAATTATACTGTTACTGAAAAGGAATTTCTAGTTGTAATACATGCTGTAAATAAGTTCAGACATTACATTACTGGATATCCTGTTATCTTGTACACAGATCACTCTTCCATAAAATATTTACCAAATAAACCAATCATAAATGGTAGAAACCAGATGGCTGATTTTATTGCAGGAATTTGATATTACAATCAAGGACTGACCTGGAAAAGAAAATCTTGTAGCTAACTTTCTCTTGCGAATGCCAAAACCAATGGCAAACATTCCGTCGATCGCAAAACTGGCCATAAGGTCTTGCAAGTAGGGTATTATTAGCCCACATTCTTCAAATATCCAAGGAAGTTCATTCAAGCCTATGACAATTGCCAAAGAGCTGGACGCCTCAGTCAGTCTGACAAAATGCCCCTGAAGCCACAGCTAGTTATTGAACCATTCGAGCGATGGGCCCTCGATTTCATTGGACCAATTAACCCATCCTCGAACCAAAAAACATATATTTTGGTGGCAACAGAATATGTCACCAAATGGGTTGAAGCAAAGGCATTGCTGAAAGCTACAGAGGATTCTGTCATACAGTTCCTATTCCATATATTTGTGCGCTATGGGCTTGCAAGAGATATAATTACAGACGGTGGACCACAGTTTGCTGGTAACAAGTTTGCTACAACACTAAAAAACTATCATATCCAGCAAAAAATTACCTCTCCATACCACCCACAGGTAAATTGTCAAATAGAAAGCAGCAATAAAATAATAGAGGCAATCTTAACAAAAACCATTGCATCACATAGACGTGATTGGGCTACAACATTACCAGAAGCTTTGTGGGCTTATAGAACAACATGGAGAAGCACTACTGGCTATTCACCATACCAATTGATGTTTGGGAAGGGAATCTATCTTTCCCATAGAATTTGAAATCCAAACACTACAAATAGCACAAGAAGTCAGCCTAGATCTAAATGAGGCACAGATTAATAGATTACAACAAATCAATGAGCTAGATGAAATTAGGCTCTCTTCCCTCCAAAACACTGCATTAATTCAATAGCAGCGAGCTTAATGGCATGATGCTCTTATTAAAAATAAAGTCTTCCGCGAAGGAGACTAGGCACTTTTGTACGATTCCAGGTTTCAGGATTTTCCCCGGAAACTTCAGACTCGTTGGCTGGGGCCATATGAAATCCAGAAGGTACACGATAATGGCACCCTTACTCTAACCACCATTGACGGATCTGGATATGCCTTCAAGGAAAACGGCCACCAAGTTCGACTATATCGTAAACCACTTACTCGGGAGTCCTTCTATCAGAAACTATGCAAAGACTCCGACATGAAAATTTTGGAGGAGGAGGAGAAATCTTCCTCACCTATGATTCATTAAGGGATTCACCTATTTTTACACTTTGTACATAATTTTTTGTTTTGTTAAATCATTTTTTGTACATATTTCTGTATTAGCACTTTGCTATTCCTTTTCGAAGCAACAACAATTCTATCGTTTTTGTTGTTCCTTTTTTTCAAAAAGAACAATACTTGGATTTTTTTTCTGTTGTTCCTTTTTCAAGAGGAACGACACTTTCATTTTTGTCGTTCCTTCTCGGAATGGACAACATTTGTGTGCAAGATGGTTGTTTTTGCTGTTCCTTTTCCAAAGGGACAAAATTCTCATTTTGTTGTCCCTTTTCCAAAGGAACAACACCTTTTGGGTCAGTCGTTCATTTTGCCATTCCTTTTTCACCTTAATTTTGTTGTTCCTTTTCCAAAGGAATGACATTTGTGTTTTTTGTTGTTCCTTTTCCAAAGGAACGACATTTGCGTTTTTTTCGCTGTTCTTTTTCCAAAGGAACAACACTTTTGACTTTTTGCTGTTCCTTTTCCAAAAGAACGACATTCACGTTTATGTTGTTCCTTTTCTAAATGAATAACACTTTTGATTTTTGTTGTTCCTTTTCCAAAGGAACGAGATTTGTGTTTTTTTTCTATTCCTTTTTCAAAGGAACAACACTTTTGATTTTTGTTGTTCCTTTTCCAAAGGAACGACATTTGAGTTTTTTGTTGTTCCTTTTCCAAAGGAACAACACTTTTGATTTTTGTTGTTCCTTTTCCAAAGGAACGACATTCGTGTTTATGTTGTTCCTTTTCCAAAGGAACAACACTTTTGAATTTTTGTTGTTCCTTTTCCAAAGGAATGGCATTTGTGTTCTTGCATTTTCTATTTTTCCTTTTTCAAAGGAACATCACTTGTATTCTTTTGCTCTTCCTTCTTGAAATAACAACATTCTCGTATTCCTTTTACTTACGCTTGCTCTCCTCACTGTTCCAATTTAAAGATGCTAGTTGTTCCTGCTATTTCAAGTATTTTGGAACACAGCTATGCACTTATGCAATGGATACAAAACAACAACATACTAAAATCAGTAAATTATATAAAATCGCTATTTTTTCAAGAAATTTCTCTAAATTGGTAAGAGGAAAGACGGAAGGACACACTTATCCATTATTTTTGTTGTCATTATTCTACTAATTCTGGTACGATTGGTTATCTTTATCATGTTGGTTCCTTTTAAACTCTCATAATCTTCTTTGATTATTATTCAGGAATAAGAATAAAGGGTCTATATGTTTCTATTGAGATGTTAAGACTTCTTCCACCATTCCTACTCTTAAGGAGTGTTAAACCACCCTTTGTGTATAAATAGGAAGGTACTTTATGAAAGAAAAAAAAAGGAAAGAAAAATTATGTTTATATGACTTGTTTATATAAGTTGTCAAATGCAGGATAGGGGGTCTCATCAAGAGCCAGCCTACCATGATCATAAGGAAGAAAGTGAACTGGCATTTCCACTATGGCCACCACACCAGGAATATGGTCCAAGAGGCACATCAAAAAATAAAAAAGTCCTTGGAACAAGAGGTCTCATCATAAGTCGACCTGCCCACCTTTCACTCCTTCCTGGTGAATGGCATTATGGCTAAACTGGTCACCAAGCTAGCATAATGGCCTACATTTTGACACCGCACAGCACTTCTTAAGCATACACAAAGGATCATGGTTCCATGGGTGAAACAAACAACTCTTTCAAGGTTATGGACACCTGTCATCTGCAGAGCTCTGTTAATGGTATTGAAGTCACATTCCTTATACATCAATAGTAATCATAAACACCCTTCTGTCTCTTATACCTTTGTAATATGTCACATAAGATTATGGATATTATTTCCCAAACCATTAAACACATGTAAATCTATTATAACCAATCATGACGTAAATGTTGAAAATGACCGAATTATACTTTGTGTGCATGTCAGTTGTCCTATCCTCCCAGCCTCGCATCATATCACAACAGTCTCTTACTTGTTAAGCGATCCGACTATACACCTCGATTTCGGTAACCTACTCTTTTTGTAAACATGGCATGTTGCCATACGATGTTCCTTTATGACTCCGTCCCAAGGCAGATCGACACGTTGCTCCCTTAATTGATGGCTGAGGATGGCCTATCACATTGCAGGGGGGGTTAACTCATCATTTTCTGCTATACATGTCAGACTACTATTCGGGATATTTTTTACTTGGGAATAGCAGGGCTCAATGGTATATTCTTTTTTTAATTTGCATGGCTTGTTGTTCCTAATCCATTTCCATAGTATGCTCTGCAGCAATTAGTAAGTGACTCAAGATTTGAGCGAGTCCTGTTGTTTTGTTAGTTTCTTTGTGTTCCAACAGTTTGAACATCCTGTTGTTCCATTACCATACTCTGATATTTCATAGTGAAAACAAAAGCATGGGAGGAATATCAATTCGGAGAGAAACACAGGTATTGACAGTCTCTGATGCTGCATGGGAAATCCTGGCAAGAGTAGGTTGGTTAACTTATCTCAATCGTTTACAGGAATCCAATGACCGTAGCAATAAAATTATTGTAAAACTTGCAAGAAGATCATTCCACAGTAAGGGGGAGACACATAGCAGTCACCGATGACATAATTGCAGAGGTCTTAGGACTGCTAGCCACTAGACCTGTGTGGACGTTAAAGAAGGAGAGACTGCAAAATATCGTAAAGACCTTCCAGGATGAAGGCCAAAACCTGACAGTCAGAGGAAAGGGGGTACTACTAGCAACATTAGGAGAGCCGTGGGCAGAATTAGCGAAGACCATCTAGAGCTCCATCACCTCTGAAGGTAGGAAAGATGTGGTAAGACCACAACACCTTAAACTTTTAGCCGTATTAGAACATAAATGCTCTGTAAACTTACCTACATTCTTAAATTCATTACCTCATGATGTTGCCCGAAGCATGAAAAAGGCACAACATGTAGAATCAGTAGTAAGTCACCATGGGCTAATATAGTTGATAGTTATCCATAGCCTCACCCAGCAACAGAGTAGCTGGGAAGAGCTAATTTCCATGATAGACGGGGGATTGACTATGCCATCCCCAGAGCGTAAGCATGCAACCAGTACACCAGATAGACCATTGAAATGAAGGAAATCAGTCAGATTGGCACTGATTAAAGGGAGGCTGGAAGATTCCCAAGGGGATACTAGCCAACCAATAGAGATAGACGATTTAGGGGATGAGAAACCCCCCCAATTAGAAGGAGAAGAGAATGAGAAAGGAATGCAAGGAAATGAGGAAGGAGAAACGGAGGAATTGACCGATCAACCTAGGCAAGAGGAGGAACAAATAGAGCAGCGCGAAGACAGCCCATTGCAAAATCCATTGCAAGAAGATGAATTCGTCAAAATTTTGGCCAATATGGGTGAATATGCCCAACCTCTCAGCCCGCAAGTCCTCCATGTTGAAGAAGAACCAAAAGAGCATTCTGCTCAGGACAAAACTGCACCTAAAGAATTACATGACGAGGAAGTAGAAAAAGAGAATCAGCCTGTTCATGATGAAAGTATGAAAGGAGAGAAAAGTGGTACAGAGGAGGAACAATCGTTTCCTAGCTAGGCTACACTGGAATAAATTCAGGAAGAAGAGGGGGTTGAAAAAGAAGTCACCTAGGAAATAACAGAACCGGTTAGGGTTGTTACCCCTGAGCAACCCGAGCAGAGCAATGAAGGAGCACCCCAAGGATAAAACCAGAGAATTAACCGAGATAACAGTCAACGCCCGAGTAAACAGACAGTTGTTCCTTCTAAGGAAATAGAAGAAATTAAGAGATTACAAAAAGAAAAACAAAGATTACTAAATGTGATAGTTCGACTTCGACAACAGATCAAGATTTTGAAAATGAGGAAGAGGGTAAAAAGGGCTTCGAGGGGGAGACATGCAACCACTCCGGCAAGACCCCTCAAGAAAAAGGTTTGGAGGACTCGAGTCCACTCTGTTGTTCCAAACCTTGTTGAGAAGCAGTCTATTGTTCCAAACTCTGCGGAGGAGCAGTCTACTGTTCAAAACCCTGTTGAAGAGCAGTTTGTCGTTCAAAACCTTGTTGAGGAGCAGTCTGCTATTCAAAACCAAAAGGAACAACATTCAACTATTACCCATGTTGAAGTACAAACAGATGATATATCGGCCTGTGACAAAAAAGTGCATATAGAGGCACAACCCTCTAAAGAAATGCAAACCACAAACACAAGACGATGTAATAAGAAGATTCAAGTGAACCTCCCGCGCACCACTACCATGTGGGATAGTGATCTAAGGATGGTAACCCTACGAGAGGGTTTGATGCAAGCTCAGCAAGTAGCAAAAACTCATAGAACAAATGGTTCCTCGAGAAAGGTATGAAGAATTACAACAACAATTAAGGAATTTCAATTTATCCGAAAGCCAGGCCTTTGAAGGATGCCGAAAGGAAGAAGAAAAAGTCACAAAGGTAACTCATAGGTTAGATATAGTTATGAAGAAGATGGATACCTTATGCTCTTTGTACACTGACATCCTAGCACGTAGATCCACTGCTAAGAATTACACCTTGTTTTTAATGGAACGATATTTGTAATTGAAAATAAAAACTAACAAAGCGGGAGCCCCTGTACAAATTAATACCATTGATGATTTTATAAATTGTTGTAAGCACTACGGGATAAAGGTTCAAAGATTACTGTGTGAATTCTATCTACATAACCTTGTGTTAGATCAAGAGACAGAGCAGAACCCCAGCCCTTTTGTTGGGGATATCCAATTGCAGGCATTTATTTCGTTTGGGGTTAATCAAACCAAATGGCATAAAGCCTATAATGCCTTCTAAAGACAAGAAAATGGATTAGACTTATGGGTAAGAGTTGAGCCTAGAAATCCAGTGCAGTTGTGGAGGGAACATAGGAACCTCATGGGGACTCTAGGCATGATTGAAGCATTAGGACCCATTCAAACAACAATCAATCGACAGGGAATAGAATACTTTTTCACTATCAAAGACCTTTCCATTAATGTAGCTAAGTTTCGATATCAGATCTCTAATCCGAATATCCAACTCAGGGAACCATTTAATTATGAAAACTTTAAGTTAGTCATCGATCGTTTGAACCTCTATGGTGAATTTATCTTGAGAGCAGGGCCATCTTGGTTACGATATAGGTTTTGGAGTACGATTATTTAGCACCCTACACTTGGATACCAAGCCCTGTATGAGATGCCCGAGGGTCAGACATGCCATTTTTTTGAACACTAAGTTAGGCATCATCACTATAGACCACCACATGAGATCCCATCGCCAGCCTACTCTCTCACTGCCTTACATGTCAACTACAATGTTTTCATGAGGGCATGAAAAAGGGTAAGCAGGGGAGTGTGTGGAGTACTAAAGAAGGTATGTTTTTGTTGATTATTTTGGCATCTTTTCATTAAAACTCACAACCCCTTTGCATCATGAACTAGGTAGATAATAGGAAATCATAACAAAATCTGCAGGATTTCTATGCAACACGGAAACACTGATAATTGCCATTTCTTATGCAGGAAAAAGGAAAAACAAAAGATTGTCGTTCCAAAGAAAAAGACAGGGCCAAGTTAATTGTTGTCCCTTTGGCAAGGAACCACATGCAAACAAGGCGATCTAAATTAAAGCATATTAGCCAAGAAAAGGAAATGGAGATATCGACTCAGCGCAAGAAAGCAAAGGGATAACTGGGAATTAACAAATTGGCGAATCCCTCATGATCGTTGAATCCTGAGGGATCGTTGCTTTAACTATTTTTGCATCATCAATATCTCTACCTTAGCTGTTATAAAAAGGGGTAACACTGCTAGCCCAAGGGATGGGACTGTCATTTTTCTATGTAACTTTTCTCTGAATCTGAGACTTTAATCATCGACTCCCATTGAGAAGTGATCTGCTGTAATTATGTTTTAATGCGTTAATATAAACCTGGTTGTTGTTTAATCTTTAATCCTGGAGTAATCTCAAGCGGTGTGTCCCTGGAGGCTAAGGGCCCAGCCCTGGTGGAACACTTGCTCCTATATTATTACCTTTGGTTTGTGCTTGGTTTTCCTTATCAGATTTGTCCAGTAATCTCATATTTTTTGTTATTTTACATCACAACTCTGTTACATTTGATTTATGTTAAACTGAGTAATATCATTCTCTGAGACAGAAACTTCATATTGACTCTGCAATGCATTTTTGTTCCTTTAATTGTTGATACGACATTACTGGTCTTTTGCTGTTCAAATACAGAGTGAGTGTGTTGTAACATTCATATTGTTTTATTCATCTATTTTTTACATTTGATTGCGATTGCAGTTCAACAGACATTGTTGTTCCATTATGAATTACAATTGTTATTCCTGATAACTAAGATTGATATTAGTGGTATCGAAATCAAATTACTGCTTTTCTTAAGGCGTGTTGTGTGTGTTATTTATCTTGGGTTGTCGTGCACTTGCATTTGGTTCTGAGTACTATTCTATGTTTCATTGCTAATCAGTTGTCGTTCTATTTCCGTGTGCTGTCCGATTTATCCTTAGAATAAAGATTGCTACCTGATTTCTGTAGGATACGATTGTTGTACTTATTTCTGACGATTAAGGTGTTGTTGTTCATAAGAGTTGGTTGTTGTTACATTACCTAGTTGTTGTTCCATTTATTTATTATTTGTGTCATCATTGCTTTGGTGTGCAGAAGGATCTGAAACTGTAGTGGGCATTGACATTTGTTGTCTAGTCTCCAAATTGACAAATTGTTCCTTGATTGTCTTTAGTTACATCAATTTACAGAGGGATAAGTTACTGTTACTGGACCCTTGCTTGATAAATTGCTTAGTTTCTTGAATGCATGATTTCAACTTTAAAGTGCTTTACTATAATTAGATCTTGTTTTAAGCATCCATTCACTCTTGTATTTTGAGCACTATACTACTAGCATTTCTCTGACAAATGATAGCCTCAAACTGAGACACTCTTTGAAATAACAAAATGTTCCTGGATTGACAAACTAATGTGAGGTAATTAGAGGTGCAAAAGACCTTTTTTACGACTCGACAACACTCTTGCTGGAAAGTAATTTTTTTCTTTCTTAGATGAGTTCAGTGGATATAATCAAATTTAAATTACCCCTAAAGACCAATATAAAACCATGTTCACTTGTCCATGGGGAAAATTTTCATATAGACTCTTACCATTAGGGCCATGCAATGCACCAACCACTTTTCAAAGGGAAATTCACAGTATGTTTTCTGATTTGATTAATGAGGGACTTGAACTATATATGGATGATTTTAACCCCTATGCAAATGAACTTGACCAAGCCTTAAATAATCTTGAGAAAGTTCTTTCATGATGTATAACTACCAGGTTATGCCTTAGTCATGGAAAATGTCATATGTTGACGACAAAGGGCATATTTTTGGGACATTTCATTTCTAATGCGGAAATTCTAGTAGAATTGGCTAAGATCAAGGTAATTCTCAAAATTCCTATTCCTCGAACATAGATAGAGATTGAAACAGTAGCTTCGGCGTAAATCACATGCAGACAAACATTTGTCGACGCATTTCAAACCAACCAGTGTGGTTCATCGTCAGGACAAGTTGAAGAAACAAATCCAGCGTAGCATGTTAAATAGTCTGAGCAGAGATTCCAACGACTAATTTAACGGCTAAATCTCACTAAAGGACCCAGGTCAAAATTAATTTAATATTGTTCATATTT
>APFE031592419.1:45703-122537 GCA_000404065.3 Pinus taeda | reverse complement strand
TTAGTTTTAAAAATTAATTTATTAATTCATTTGAATTGATTATATATATATATATATACTAATTAAAATAAAATAATACTAAGTTGTTAAGATACAAGTATAAAGTGAGATTAGGAACCCTAAGCTCTGAGCTCTGCAACCTGCAGCCAATGCTCAGACCTGCGCACCTGCGCCTTCAGCCGTCCATAGCGCGTCCTACCCATCAGAACCGTTAGTAGCAGCAAATCCGGGGCTCTACTGCACAATACGTCATGTCCTACCGGTTGGGAGGGGCGGGATCTCATGCCCCCCCTCCTTCGAATGATCGTTTCAGAAATGGCGGCGCTCCCATGAACCCCCCGTTTCATCATGATCCATCTACCGATCAAGGACAAAGCTCTGAACAGCCTGACGTTTCAGAACAACATGCAGTCACAGATGAAGAAGAGACAGATATTCCAAAGGCGTCACAACCAAAGGCGACTTCGGCAACATGCATCCCAAAAGCGACAGAAAGAATCAAAGTTGAGCTACCAAGCCATAGAATCAATGGCGAGATACAGTACATGAAAGACCATGCACTCATTTGAAAGTTTCTGGCCAACGCAAAAAGCCCTGCACGGCTGGATCGCTTCCAAATGGAAGCCCAAAGGACAAGTCTCCTTGCTTCTGGGTCCTAAAGGCTTCTTTACTGCCATATTCAACTGCCTAGAGGACAAAATAAGAGTATTTGAAGGCAGCCCCTACTTCTTCAACTTTGTTGGTCTCTTCTTGCGAGACTGGAAACCCAGGTTCAATCCAGACACAGAAGACCTCAGGCATGCTCCAGTTTGGATTCGCATGTACTCCCTACCTTCGGAGTACTGGAGAGAAGAAACTCTGAAGGACATCGAAGATCGCATTGGTACCTTCATAAAGGATGCAGAGGAAACAAAAAATCGAAGGTTCACCTCATATGCCAGGATCTGTGTCCAGATGCATCTAAAGAAGACCCTAGCAGACTCGGTAAGCCTCTATCACGATGACTATGAATGGATTCAACCTCTTGATTATACACATATACCGTTCTGTTGCCGTAAGTGCCATGAACATGGCCATCTGTTCAGCGATTGTCCTCTAACCACTCAGCTCCAATCCACAGCCAGTGAGGTTAACAAAGATTCTGAGGGGTTTATCAAAGTTCCCCATCGCCGTAGACATGCCAAGAAATAGAGTGTCACTCCTCCTAGCCCCAAGAAAGCCGACTCCTCGAATAGATTCCATGTCCTTACCCCGCAGGACCCCTCTGACTCTTTGCCAAAAAAGGACTCTCAAGCCACCCCACTTCCACCTTCATCTGATCCGATTCTTAAAAGTTCCTTGGATCCTTCCTCCTCGGAGCCTATCAGTTCTTCTCTTGCCTCGAAGTAAAAAATTCCGGCTACAGACGCTGATTTGCAGCCCTCAGCCATGGATCTGGACGCTGCTCTAGCTCTCAGTCTGCAAGAAGGGGTCACAGAAGATCACCAGAACATTCCCATCAACATGGAGGAATACATAGAGAATGTAAGCTTGGACGGGTTGGATATTCTCAAACTGGAAGATGCATGTAAGCAAAAAGAATATAACTCAATTCCCCCTTGGGAAATAGATAGATTGGAAGGGGTACTAACCAAAGCCCAGCACAAAAAACGCCTATGAATATAGGCAGGCAGTCCATGGGATGGCAGAAAAATCCTAAAAGAAACAAAGAAGAGAGGGCGTAAAACTGATCTGCAGAGAATGATCATTCTAGGAGAACAACTAATGGAATCAGGGAGATTCTCGAAGCTAACGAAGTTTTACAAGCCCCACCCCCATAGTTCCTCATGAAGCTCATCTCCTGGAACATGCGTGGGCTCAACAGCCCCTCAAAACACAGAATGTTAATAAACATGATACAGTTAGAAAAGCCAGCTGTGGTCTTTCTACAAGAAACAAAAAGTACTACTACTGCCCTAGAAAAGATCTTCAACAAAGCCTGGAGTGGCAGTCGATCAGTTTCTGTAAATGCAGTAGGAGCGTCGGGTGGACTTTCCATAGTATGGAACCCGCAGATTCTTTTGCTTCAAGATTTCCATGCCACTCACCATTTCATTCAAGCCACGTTTCATCTCATTGGAACAGATATACATGGGCATCTCACCAATACTTACTTCCCACAGGATCAACATCACAAACTAGAAGTTCTAGAAACGTTAACAGACTTGAACTCTTCAAGACGATTCCCCCTTTGGATAAGCGGGGGTGACTTCAATATCATCACTCATCTAGAGGAAAAAAAAGGAGGGCGAATGAAGCTGGAAGATGACAACAATGGATTCAACGAATTCATTAGAAGTAATCAGCTCATCGACATTCAAACCTCCAATGGCACCTACACATGGACAAATAAACGCAGAGGTGTACATAATATCGCCTCTCGGCTTGACCGCTTTCTACTCTCAGATAATGCTATACATCTGGGCAGAGACTTTCACGCTTCCATATTGCCTCAAGGGGGCTCAAATCATTGGCCCATTATGCTACAATGGACCAGACCGGGAAAACATTGCAACAGGCCTTTCCGATACGAAGCCTTCTGGTCCAGTCATCCTAATTTTAAAGAAGTGGTCCAGGCAGCATGGAAGTCCTTCATTCCCCCAGAAGGTGCGAAAATGTTCAAATTTCAACAGAAACTCAGACATCTCAAGCAAGCGCTGAAGGTCTGGAACAAGAACCACTTCGAGAACATCACGGACTCCAGGCAAAAATTAGAGAAGGAAATGAGCACTCTTCAACAAACCATCATCCTAGAGGGCAGGATAGAGGAATTAGCCAACAAGGAGCAATCCCTTTGGACAACATTAGAAGCTCAAAGATCGCAAGAGGAAATCCTCTGGCGCCAAAAATCCAGAATAAGATGGCTTAAGGAAGGAGAAAAAAATACCAAATTCTTCCATTGATCCACTATACAACGGAGAATGCATAACAATATTGCTTTCATCAATAATAGTCAGGGGGAGAAATTAGAAAAGCATGAAGACATGGAAAAAGAACTCAAAGATCATTTTCAGGAAGCGCTCAAAGAGCAAACTAGGAGTAGAACATCAGCCATTCGAGAGGTCACGCAGCACATCCCCAAGCTTATTACGGACAAACACAACCAAAATTTACTTCAACCGATCTCAAAGCAAGAGGTGGAGGAAGCAATGGCGCAGCTAAAATATGGTAAGGCTCCTGGTCCGGATGGTTTTACTTCAAATCTTTTTCATGATTTTTGGGAACTAATAAGCACCGAAGTTTGGGAATTGGTGGAAGAATCATGCTCTATGCACTGGCTCCTACCCTCCCTCAACTCCACATTCATTGCTCTGGTTCCCAAAGGGGAGGAAGCAAACATGCCTGACAAATTCCGGCCCATTGCCCTCTGTAATGTAATCTATAAACTTATTTCCAAAGTGGTGGCAAATAGGCTCAAACCTCTCTTGCCTCTTCTAGTCCTCCCGGAATAGACTGGATATGTCGAAGGACGCCAGATCATGGATGGTATTATCCTATCAAATGAGGTAATCCATTCCTTAAAGATCCTCAAAAAACCAGGCATGATAATGAAGCTTGATCTCTCCAAAGCTTTTGACAAGCTTAGTTGGGAGTACATTCATCACACGCTGCTCGCTTTTGGTTTTAACGCCACCTGGACTCGCTGGATAATGAACCTCATTTCATCTCCTTGCTTCTCGGTCCTTCTCAATGGCTCACCATCTCAGCCTTTCCGCTCTTCGCGTGGGATACGGCAAGGGGATCCCCTCTCACCTTTCATCTTTGTCCTAATGGCGGAAGGGCTCAGTCGTCTTCTTCATCATGCTATCTCCACTCAGGCAATCAAAGGCATAGCGCTTCACGGAATCTCCCCCTTATCTCATCAACAGTTTGTTGAGGACACTATTCTCTTTGGACATCCCTCATCTGCCGAAGCAAAATCCTTCAAAGCCTTGCTTGAGCTGTTCTCTGAAGCCTCGGGCACCTCAATCAATGCTTCCAAATCTTAGCTTTTCTTCTTTAATACCCCTTTCTCCATACAAAGAAACATCGCTCACATCCTTGGCTTCACAATTGCCGTGCTTCCCTCCAAATACTTGGGCGCCCCTCTTATGTTCTCAGCTCTTAAGCATGCGTCGTGGCGATCGCTCCTGGACAAACTTGAAGCCGGACTCTCCTCCTGGACATTCAGATCTCTCAATATAGCCAGTCGACTTATTATGATCAAATCTGTTCTTCAAACTATGCCTCTTTATCTATTTTCTATCCTCGTTACTCCCAAGTGGGTCCTTAAAGCCATTCGCAATCTTCAGAGGAATTTTCTGTGGGGATCAACGGGCCTTGATAGGAAATGGGCCCTAGTTAAATGGTCAGAAGTCTGCCAACAAAAATCCAACAGTGGACTGGGCCTTCGGGACCCCTTGCATAGTAATCATACGATGGGAGCAAAAGTCTGGTGGAACTGGCTTGTCAAACCACACATACCTTGGGAAAATCTCTGGCAAGCTAAATATGCGTCTGGCAGTTGCTGGGAGGATCTGATTAGGATTAGTCCAAGCAATTCAGGCTCCATGATCTGGAACGCAGCAAAACTTCACAGCGCCTTCATACAAGAGTATAGCTTCTGGGAAGTTCATTCAGGGAACTCAGCGCGTTTTTGGGAGGATTCATGGCAACAGCTCCCAAAACTTGCCTCCATCTTCCAAAAACCCCTCTAGCAGACTCACATGCAGCGCAACAATCTTGTCAACATATCCCAGTTTTGGCAGCAGCAAGCACATATAGATCACCAACAATGGAGGCCTGCTAGTTCTTGGCAGGAGGATTGGCAAGGAGAAACCTTTGCAGAAATTGAAAAAGAACTGAGTCACCGGAAGATCAAAAAGTCAAACAAGCAGGACAAATTGCGGTGGGGGAATACAACAAAAGGAGTCTTCACCACAAAAGAGGCCTACACTTTACGGTATGTACAAAACCACAACGACAAAGATCAGCGATGGAGCAACATCTGGCAATCCAAATTGTGGCCCAAGGTCTCCACCTTTCTATGGCTTTTAAGCAAAAAGAGAATCCTCACCTAGGATAATTTTGCAAAGAAGGGGCTTTATAGGACCATCAAGATGCCCAAATTGCTCACTTCATTCGGAAACCATTTTGCATCTGATGGAGACTTGCCCCCTTGCAACTCAACTCTGGAATCAAATTGACAGGTGTAATCAAAGAATATAGCAAATCTACTGAGAACATGGCCCAAGCTGCCATATCAAAGCCCTTTGTTGAACGCTCTGTGGACTCTCATCCCAGGATTTCTTTATTGGACCCTCTGGAAGGAGAGGAATAATAGAGTCTTCAACAACAGGAATCGTTCTCTAGACATTCTCTGGCTTCTCTTCAAGCAAAGCCTATAAGAGACCATGGTGCTCAAGATATGGCAGGAAACAGATTGGCCCTCCTCCTCCCAAGAGCAACTCATATGGAAATCATGGGATCTTCATGTTTCCTGTGCTCCCTCTGCTCCAGTTCGACTACATACCAAGCTTGTCTCCCCTTTGCATTGGTCCCCCCCAGCCTCTGCATCATCCAAATTGAATTTCGACGGCGCAACCAAAGGGAATCCGAGACTAGCGGGATATGGAGGAGTCATAAGAAATGACAGAGGAATCATCCAACACATTTTCTTTCACTCGATTGGAAAAGACACTAATAATGTTGCAGAATTGGAAGGTCTTTGGAAAGGCATATGTGTAGCTGATCAACACGGGTTCTATCCGCTGGTAGCAGAGGGAGATTCTCTGATCCTCATCAATGCATCTATTCGAATACAAGCAGGAACACCAGCTACCAAAGTAGCTTCTAGCTGGAGATTGCTCAGTAGGCTAGAAACATTGGAGGCAAGGCTCAGAAGCCCCAATAGTATTATCTTTCAGCATGTCAAGCGATCCGCCAACAAGGTAGCAGATCGTCTAGCTAATCAAGGAGTTGATCTGAATAGCCACCCCTACTCAGGTAATCTCAATGACTCAATAGACATTCAACTTCAACAAGATTGCCTCTCTCTGGCAACTCAGGACCTTCAACCCCCGGCTACGGGTGTTTATTAGACCATTGAATGCAGGGGCGGCCTCATTACTGGGCAAGTGGCCGCCCACTCCTGCCAGATGGCCCGAAGCCTCGAGAAGCCATCACCTCAGTCCGGCCAGTAGTTATGAATTCATTAATGATATCAAGAGAACATTTGTTTGCAGGGGTTTATTGGTCGTCCGCCTTGGCTCACAGATGAAAGGTGATCAGTCGGAAGGTGCTGGAAGGGTTAGTGTCTATTGGGTGCTCTGTATTGCTTCAACTGTCAATTGCGCGCTCTGTTCTTGGATGAATGCACAGTGGGTGCGTGCGCCAAGACTCAGACCTCAGCCCTCGACACCGAAGGCCTTGGTCTTAACCTTGGAACGTCAGAGTATTCTTGTCTTTCTGCTTTGGTTCAGTGCTTGGAGCGTCACTCTGCTCCAACTTCGTGAGGTCCCTGAGTGCCATGGGTCTTACGGTGCTCTGAAGGTCGCGGTGGTTCAGTTCATCTGCACCCCTGTTAGAGATTCACCCTTTCGGCGCTCTGGTAACACTCGGCTCCAGCTTGTTCGGCTCTCTGGGAGCAATTCACCCCTCGAAGCACCGGAAAAATTGCGGCTCCAGCTCTGTGTGGTAAGTATTGTTATACGCACTCATGTCCTATTACCAGTTTATCATCTTTTGCATACGTTGCTGCACTGGTTTAAAGCCCCCTGTGGCGAAGAGAAAACGCAGCCTCTAGGCAGCATTGGATATATTTTGGTTACAGGATGCCGCGTGAGAGGTTACGTGGCACTTGCAGGCGGGAAGGTTCAAGGGGCGATGCCAGAGGTCGGGCTTCATCGCCACATTCCTCAGCATCCTTCGACTCCCCCTCGGAAGAAATTAGCTCCCCTGGAGCTCGACAAGGGCACGGCAGAGGCAGAGGGTGGGGAAGGGCAGCGGTGTGTCCGTTTGGCTCTCACCCATCCACACGCTTCCGGTTTCCGTGTGCCCTAGACAACACCATTTACTATGTTTCAGTTTGGATTGAAAAATGCGACCATGCAGATAGACCAAAGGTCCCAGCAGAGCCATAGCCACCCTCGCCTGTTCAGGGTCCACGACTGCAGCTTGCGGAAGCCTCGTGTGCGGTGGCAGGAAATAGAGCAAGAACAAGTGAGCCTGCGAAGGAAGATGCACCATACACAGACTCGAGTTCTTCAGATCCATATGCCTGTCCAGTGGTGGAGGAGCAACCATCCACCTCCGTGGATGCTTAAGCTCGTTGCATGGTCGTTCTGGGTGTTTTGGAAACAATTTGTTCAGTCTCAAGTTATCGGTGAGGCAGTCACAGTAAGTAATGGGGGTCAGTCCGTGATAGTTTTTGGGTCACATTACACAGTCTTTTGTATGTCGGGTATTATGTATGCGTTTGTTATGTCGGGTATTATGAATGTGGGTTTTGCAAGGTCTGTAAATTCCTCCCTCGCTTCGGAAGGGAATGGACGTATAATGCCTAGCTCCAGTTTTCTGTGGGTTCTCGCTTGGGGCCAACGGACAGTATCATAGTCCCTCAGTCTCTCAGGCTCGGTTTTAGTCTCAGTATGTCAAACTGTTCATGTAGCCAGCTCTTCTTGGCAGATGTAACTCCCTCTGTACTCTTTTTTGTATTATAATAGAATTAGCATGATTTACACACACACAAAAAAAAGATACAAGTATAAAGTCACTTTAATGGTTATACATATTGTTAATATTTATTATTTTACATATGGAATTAAGTTAAATTATACAAATATCACTAATACTAATTTTATATTATTATATAGATATTAAATTTAAGTTCATATTAGGCCTAGATTTTTCCTTTATATTAATATAAAAGGTAATTTATTAAATTATTATTTGATAATCAATTATCTATATATGTATGTTAAAAAGTTAGGATCAAAATAAATAGTATAATTAAAAAGGGAGTTAAAATAAGTTATAAAGTACTAATCATGCTAATAGCGATAATAATACTAATACACATACCATGAGAGAAAAAATAAAAATAAGAATAGAGAGAAAATAAATCATAATAATAATGATACTACAAAAACATAGATAAATCAAGAAAGCACGACCCCGAGGAGGGGCAGAAAAAACCAACTAAGAAGAGAGCGCTGGAATCCAGCACCTACTAATTTTCCAGCCATCATCCTATTGAGATTGTTTGGCCTCTTTTCAATCTCGATAGTTTCCCTAAATTTCCGATGATGGAACTGAGCAATTTTGGCCACAACCTTGGTCTCCTCAATACACACCTGATGCTTGGTCTTTTCTACATGCTCAGCTAAAGCTGACGAGTTGGATCTCCCATGCCTTAGGTCAGCAGCAGGTTCACAGATCCTTTGATGGATGGAGCGCCCAGTTTCCCCAATATAGGGGGTCCCACATGAACAAGGGATTAAGTAGACACCCTTCATGTCCTTAGGGTTAACAGGATCTTTCACCGATCTTAGGGAATTGCGAATGGTGTTGAGGGGCCTAAAGGTTGAGGGAATGTCATATCTTTTAAGTATCCTAGCGATCTTGTTCGTGGTTCCTTGGATATAGCGAAGATGGACACCTAGACGCCGCTCTCTAGATTCTTTCTTAGTTAACGCCCTTTTTGAGGCTTTATGGAATGCCATCTCACCTAGGCGCCTACTATATCCATTCTCCACAAAGACATTGAGGAGGTGGGATTTTGTAGTATATATATATTATTGATTTAAATTAATTAATTAATTAGTTTTTAAAACTAACCATGAATGTTTTACCTAATTTAACTTATTTCCTTAAAATAAATTATAAATTAATGAAAATATTATTATTTTAAAATTAATTTTTAATAATTTTAATTATTTTAAAAATTAATATATATTATATATATATATATAGTATATATATTATAAAAATTTAAATGTATATATTAATTATTATTATTATATATGTTTGATATTAGTCATATATATATATATATTATTAATTTAAATAAATTAATTTAGTTTTTGAAATTTTATTTTTTATTAATTTAACGTTTCATTTTCGTGCAATTAATTATAATTAATAAAAAATATTAAATTAATTAAATTAATTTTTTTTTTTTAATTTTTACACTAGCTGATTTTATTTTATATATTTTACCTGATTAACTTATTTCCATAAAATAAATTATAAATTATTAATAATAATATTAAAATATGAACAATGTTAAATTAATTTTGACCTCGGTCCTTTAGTCAGATTTAGCCGGTAAATTAGCCACTGGAATCTCTGCTCAGACTATTTAACATGCTACGCTGGATCTGTTTCTTTAACTTGTCCTGACGATGAACCACACTGGTTGGTTCGAAAAGCGTCGACAAATGTTTGTCTGCATGTGATTCACGCTGAAGCTACTCTTTCAACGATTATGAATCACAGAAGCCTCAATTCAACTATAGATAGAGATATGTAGTTTCCTTGGTTATTATGGTTATTATCGTCGTTTTATAGCTAATTTTTCAAAAAATACGGCACCTCTCTATGTATTGACTAGACATGTGGAATTTCAGTGGAGTAATAGATGTGACATTGATTTTGAAGATATGAAAGGGTTGGTCTCAACATATCATGTTTTGCGAGGATAAACACTTGAATCTACCATTCCATATATCTTTAGATGCATCACAAACAATGATAGGAGCAGTCCTCAGACAATAAGATGATAAAAATCCTTATGCCATTTATTACATTAGCAAGAACCTCACACCAACTAAATTGAATTATACTTTAACGGAAAAATTATTTTTTTCCGTTCTTTATTCCATAAATAAATTTCGCCCTTACATAATAGAATATCCTGTTTTTTTTTTTTTACATTGATCATTCTTCCATTTGTTATTTAGCTAACAAACCTATTACCAATGGTAGAATAACTTGTTGTTTTTTATTGTTGCAGGAGTTCAATATTAGCATACAGTATCAACCAGGAAAAAAAATTCTTGTTGTAGACTTTTTATCAAGAATTTTAACTACAGTTGACTCTTCTCTAGTTGAAGACCGATTCCTAGATGAACATTTGTTTGGTGTAACTGTCAAAACAGCCTAGTATGCTGACGTAGAAAATTATCTGGCAACGAGCAAATTACAATCTCATTTGTCATCTCTAGGAAAGAAGCTTATTATCGAGCACAGTGCATGCTTTTCATGGATGGATGGTTACCTTTTTCATACAGGGGTAGATCTTCAAATTCAAATATGTGTCATAGAAGATGAGTTTTATGATATCCTCAAGGCTTGTCATGATGAGACCTATGGGGGTCACTTTACTGATTAGAGAACTGGACACAAGGTACTACATATGGGATATTTTTGGTCGACAATATTTAAATATGCAAAGAAATATCTCCAGAGTTGCGATAGTTGCCAAAGGATGGGTCATCCAATTTATTCTGATGAAATAACCCTCCAGTTTCAAACTATATTAGAAGAATTTGAAATGTCGGCAATGGACTTCATAGGCCCCTTTAATCCACCTTCAAATTAGAAATCATACATTCTAGTCTGTACAAATTATGTTACTAAATGGGTGGAAGCAGTAACACTCCCGAGGGCCATGGAAGAAAAAGTCTTCAATTTTTTGTTCAAACTATTCGTTCGATATGGGTTGCCTAAGGAGCTTGTAACACACAAGGGATCACAGTTCATTGCTCATACAATTTTAACCATGCTATAACATTATCATATTAAACAAAGAATCACTTCTCCTTACCATCCGCAAGCGAATGGGAAGGTGGAAAGCAATAATAAGTTATTAGAGGTGATTTTATCTAAAATAGTATCTATAAATCACCAAGACTGGGTTGCCACGCTTTCCAAAGCCTTATGGGCCTATCAGACACCCTGGTGCAATACTATTGGATGTTCACCATATTAGTTCATTTTTAGTAAGGAGCCCATTTTTTCAATTGAATTTAAAGTTAAGACTCTCAAAATCTCCAAGGAAGTCGAATTGGGTCTCACAGAAGAGGAAAAATAGCACTTAGAATATCTCAATGAACTGGATGAAACATGTCTTCTTGCTCTACAACGAACTGTCATAATTCAACAACAAAGAGCTAAATTGCATGATACATTGATTAAAAAGAAAAAAAAAATTGAAAGGAGATTGGGTGCTCCTATATGACTCAAGATTCCAATATTTTGTAGGTAAACATCAAACAAAGTAGCTTGAACCATACGAAATGACCAAAGTTTATGAAAATGGGATGGTATGCCTGACTACAATTGGCAATATTGCCATTTTGTTCCTTGTCAATGGGCATTGGCTCCATCTATACTACTGGCCACTCACTTGAGAATATATTTTTTATGAAATTGATAACGATGTCAATTTGCAAGTTGTAGCTAATCGGGGAAATTTCCCCACAGCCACAACTAGGTAAATTTTTCTGAGAAATATTCTTTATTTTGTAGATAATGAAAATACTTTTCTTTATGATAGAAAAAAATAATTAAAAAAAATAATAATATAAAAAAATCTCTAATATTTTTATCACAATTGTTGTTTCCTTAGTCACAGTGACTGTTTCCATAGTTAGAGTTATTGTTTCCTTAGTCACAACCCTTGTTTCCTTGTTTACATTTGTTATTTCCTTAGTAACAATCATGTTTTCCTCAGTTACAGTTGTTATTTCCTTAGTCACAGCCGTTGTTTCCTCAGTTAAAGTTGTTGTTTCCTTAGTCACAATTGTTGTTTCCTCAGTTACATTTGTTGTTTCCTTAGTCACAATCATTGTTTCTTTAGTTACATTTGTTGTTTCCTTAGTCACAATTGGTGTTTCTTCAGTTACATTTGTTGTTTCCTCAGTCACAATTGTTGTTTCCTTTATCACACTTGTTGTTTGCTTAGTCATAGCCGTTGTTTCCTTTACCACGCTTATTGTTTCCTTTAATTACAATTGTTGTTTTTTAGCATACGATTATCATTTTCTAGCCTAGCTATATCTTTATTTCCTTAGGGAAGGGAACATTTTCTTACCCTTCTCCTCATATGATGGTTGAGAACTAACTTATTTTAGGGTTATCATTAGAGAATATTTTATGATAAATCATTATCAAAATTTTGAAAATTCCATGATTCTTAATCCTTTTTAGTGTTGTAGAAAAATTATAAAGATGATTATAATGCATTCCTCTCATCGCCACTTAACGAATATCTTTTCACTCCAATCTTTCATCAATAAATGATCATAAGTTTTTTATGACAAAATTATCAAGCTAGGAATGTAATTACTATAATACTTTTTAAATCATACCTATCTCTTAAGGAGTTGACATGCCACCCCATTTACTAAGACTATTAATAAAAATTACAATTTATAAGAGGATAGAAGGTACCATCATGAGCCGGCCTACCATGATCATAGGATCTAGTGGAGTGACATTACCATTTCTAGTTACCAAGCTAGGGTAATGACCTTTGGTCTTTAAAGTCAAAGGACAAGAGGTATCATCGCGATCTGGATTATTCACCTCATTAGCTCTAGTGAATGGCATTGTTGCTAACTAGTTACCATGCCAGAACAATGGCCTTTTGTAAATGCTTAAAAAAAACATACATATAACAAGAAAATTTTAAAATCTCCTTAGTAAATGGGGCACTGGAATCTCAAGGGGTTAAAAGGGAAACCTTGTCGAGGATATGGACACCTACTGGCAGTAGAAGACATGCTTGTGGTATTGAATTAAAATTAAAAATTACAATATAGCTTGGATATTTTGTTGCTTCAAAATTGATAAAATATTTATTGTTAAATTTGTTATGAACATTCCTAAAACCTTCCTAGAAAGCGGTGATGTTTGGTTTTCTATGAGTATTTCATTATAAATTCAGATCCTCTATGGATCATAGTAAATTGCATTATCATTACATCACATGAGTCATACAAATCTTAATGACTTGCTCATACATCACATATATACTCTGATTCTTATTTTTCCCTTCAACAATCACTTTTTTGGACTGCATTAATACATTGTTACCCTTTAAATGTGCCAAACCTGCCATCTTATCAAAATTTGATTAACGGTCATAGATGACCTTTACTCTTATTGGGGGGGATATTTGGCACTAACAGATGATTATTATTCACATTTTTGAATACCATTGCATGTCATCGAACCTCTCTACTCTGTAAAAATTTACTACTATCATATATTGTGAATTATGTTATTTCCAGTTGCAAGACCACGTCATATTGAACAGTTAAACAATGGGTGTCCATTCAGTTTGATACGATCATACACAATTACAGGTTTCGAAATAGGTACACAACATCTTGATTCAAGCTAGATGGATAGAGTATTGCGAATGGTTACAGGGGTTCAACAATGAGGTAGAATTAGAATTCACAAAGAGTTTGGATAATGACATAACAATAGTGAGAAATGGACAGGTACAAGTAAGTGAAAGTGCAATAGAAGAAGTAATAGGGTTTCTGATGGAAGGAGAAAACTGGTACGAGATACACACCTCTCAAGAACGTGACCCATATGTTCTTGAATATTGGAAAATAATTTATGAGAAAGGGGTATAACCCCATTGGGAACTAATTGATAAGAAGGGGGTCACCCCAATTCATTACCTAAACCATGGAAGCAAGTAGCAGGGATGGAAGGTACGATGTGGTAAGGGGGCATCATCTCAAAATCATGGCATGCCCGAGGAATAAGGTAATTTTGAACCTTCCATACTTTCTTAATTCAATATTGCATGAGAGTGCCACTAGATTAACAAGGTCCAAGGACTAGGCTTTAGTTTTAATTCACCATGGAATCATCAAGAAATTCCCTTGGAAAATGAAACAGTCATCAGAACATCCGAGGATATTCTAGTTAGTGATGAGAAACTAGAGAAAGGCAATGAGAAAAATTTAAATGAAACTGTCATGACATAAAATATCTTTAAAGGAAGTGAAAAAATTCTAAAACCTAAAAATCCTAGCAGATTGGAGAAACAAATGGCATCATTTCTAGCTTCACTACCTAAGAGAAGAAGGAGGTTAGCTACACTTGTGAAGCTAGGTCAGAGTTCTTTGGACCCTCTTGAGCATCTAACAGAAGAAAATTTGACACGAGGTGAACAAAAAATAGATTAAAATGTATCAACTTCTGAACAGATGGAGAAGGAAACAAAAATATCCCAAGCATTAGAAGGGCTAGAGAGTTTACTGGATACTATGAATTTCAAGTAAGTCACGACCACTTCAATAGAAGAAATTATAGTTCATTCTGATAGTCCTCTCAACCAGGAGATTTTACCAAAATTTCTAACTGTAAGTTCTCTAGTCAATTTTGCAAATCCTGGAATCGGATAATGATCTCGAAGTTGTTTCATCTCAAGGGTGTTCTAGAGACTCTATTGCTACTTTACTAGAGCCTTCCTCTCACGAGGGAATGACTCCACAATATTTTGAAAAATTGATTGATGAAGAATGAGATGATGGCATTGGATATTCAGATGACCCTAAGATTGATTTTCCAGATAAAGACTTCCTGAAGTGTAGAACTCATTCGATGAAAAGGGAATATGAAAACTTACCGATAGTCAAGCCCACTCAGGAAACTATTGTCGAAGAAGTCGAAATAGTAGTTTTTGTTTCCTCCCTAACAACCTTGGCTCGCAGTCCTATTCAAATGACCATTGGTACTAAAGATGGGATAAATAAATGAAAAGGGAAATTGATAAATTAAAGAAAGAAAATAAAAAATTTCAAGGAAAATTAGAAGAGGTAAAGAACAGGTCACATGGTAGTAAGTAATGTCATAGAGATTATGTGAAGGGGTCTAAACAAAAGAGGGAAATTCAGGAAATGGAAGTGCACATTGATGTTATATCTCTCCTTAATGAAGTTTGTACTCAGATAGACTTTGTTCTTGTTTCTACTAAAGTAGGAACCCAAACTAATACTGAGGAATAGATGATGGATGCTCCTCCTACCCTTGTTGAAATAAGAATTCAGACTAACACACATTCTACTTTTAATGACAGAGGGGTGCAAACTGAAAAGGTGCCCCCCATACTCTCTTTATTGTAGAAGCATCCATTAGAATCCCACATAAAACTATGGAGCAACAGAAGTAGACCATAACAAGATATGAGGAGTAGTGGTGTCATGAAGGGAAAATAAAGAGTTTCTTCAAATATTTACAACAATGAAAATAATAAAAGACAAGACATATGCACTACCAAGAGCATATGAAAAGGAAGTACATAATTTAAAGGACCACCTTAAGAAAATTACATAGCAAATGAACTTGGAAAATTTCTCCATTTATTCAGATGCCTTAGCATGCAAGTTCCCAAATCGAAATTATGCTTTGTATTTGCTTTAGTGATATTTGTTGCTTAAAGTGAAGGCAATACAATATGGAAGACCACATGAGTTCAGGAATGTAGTGTATTTTTTTCTACTTTCTGGCAACATGACGAGTATAAACAATATCTTTTGTGTGATATCTATATGCATAATTTATTTTTTAAGGAGAAGGTAGAAGAAAATCATGTCCCATCCATTAGAGATATTAAATTTCAAGCTTTTATATCATTTGCTAGAAACCAAGTAAAGTAGGAAAAGGATTATCATGCCTTCTAGAGAAGGGGGCATGGTCTGGATCTTTTGGTTAGAGGGGAACCTAATAACCCCTTCTGTACACAAATTCTTCATGGAATTTTCATAAAGAAATCTGGTGTTGGTCCTGCAATTCCGCAAACCCAATATGATGTCATGCACTCAGGAATGGAATATTTGGAAGACATCATAGCTGAGGCTCTTCGTGGAGCTGAGGAAATATGGCAGGCATCACCCAGTGAAGCCAATAAAAGAGAACCTTTTGGTTATCACAAATTTAGGTATGTAATGACTAGAGAAGGAGACTATGTTCACCTAGTGTTGAAAAGAGGTATCCACTGGATAAGATGCAAGTATCAATGCCCCATGATCTCATGCCCCCAGTCATTTTATAAATCTGATTATGACTCATCAGGAGTAGGTAAGTTAGTGGCTTTTGAAGAGCTATGAAAAATAAATGGGTTTAGGTATACAGGAGAAGAAGCTTATGAAGCTTACATTGGTTGTCCTACAGGTTAATAATTTATTTGCATGAATTCATGCAAAAAGGTCAGTTGGGGGTGATGTTTGGCCTCATATTTGTCATATTTCCCTTTCCTTATTTCTTAATTTTCATATTATTTTCCAAGTATTTCTTGTGATTAGGCCATGCTAATTTGTGTATTATGGGCTTTAGTAGTATTTTATATGCATTTATTATTTGATTATTTTATGAACAGATTCGACCATTAAACTTATATTTTCTAATAAGCGGATCCTCACTATTTGATAGGAATCTATTGATACAACAATACTTGATGTTGTTTCATGGAATGGTTGTGGGATATCACGTAAGGCTCATACTGTTATACTTTGTTTGGAGTGGATTAGTTAAATATGATCTCTTCACATGGTCTTTCGGATGAATTAAGATACTTGTAACTTAAACGCACATCCTGAGAATCTTTAGATTCTCAATACCACTCATTATTAAAAATACTTTCTCTTATCTTTATCTTTTACTGGTATGATATAAATACTATTGTTAAACCTTGAAAGGGGTTGTTCAAGTTGTAATATTATTTTGACACAAGCCCAGAGGTGTGATTACATTAATTGTAATTGGCTTTCTGTAATCAAATGGAAATGTTTATTATTCATATCTAGTCTACTATACTCATTTCTTCATAAGGTAGTTTGATTCCGGATTTGGGCACGATCTCGGACTCGAGAACGGCTGCCTCTGGATCTTTATCTCTAACTTCATCCGCATCTGTGTCTGGCAGCGCAGTCTTGAACGATTATGGAGAGCGATATGTTAATTAGTAGTCCAAGGCTTGCCTGGAATTCAATCTCCATCTCAATCTGTGTCTGGAAATGATCGAGGTGCTGGCTTTGATGTTGGAAACAACGTTGTCTTCTCTTGTATCATTAATTTTGTGTTTGGTTCTACTCTTCCAACTATTTCCATTTGCGTAATTGTACTTAATTTCTCACTGCTAATTTGTTACATTGCATGTTGTGTTTTGAATCGGGCTCACTGAAATCGCTATAGAATAGATTTGATGTAGTTAATCTGCTAAGACTAGTTTCCTTTCTTCCGTTTCTTGTAGGTTATCATAGATTGTTATTTTGTTTGATTAATCACTTTCAATAGTGTGATTTTGTAGTGTTGTCTTTCTATTATGTAGTGCATTAAGAAACAACTTGTTGTTCATTATGTTTTATTTTTATATTCTGTTTAGAAGCCTGTAACAGTTCATATTTTGAATAGTTGGCAATAATCACATATTGCATGTTGAGTTGATTCCTTTAATATTGCAAGATTACTTTTCGATGGGATCATAGAAACTATTCATATGTGCGTCTCTCTTGCATAAAATTTGTTGATAACCTTGAAATAGAAAAATGAAACCTTGGGTTGATAACTTAATGTGCAATAGTTATTTGGTCATTTAAGGAATGATTAAGTGGCCCAACAATAGGTACCACGTGTGGTATATTTTTTAGGTTTGATTATAAACAAAATGTTATGAATACATGCATCATGCCCGAGACGAATTCACCAAAGTATGCCACTAGTGTATAAACATCAAGAGTATTTGGTTGTGATTTTCAAGGTATCAAGTGTTCAATGGAAGAGAATATCCTCTAGAGAAAGCAATTAAAACCTTGGTTCATAAGGATGATGGTAAAATGGGAAGAAAAGAGGGGTAGTCCCTACTTATTGAAGATAAAGAACCATGAATTAGAGATTCATGGTTTTGCGAAATGATAAGTGTTATCCTAAACCATCAATACTAAAAATAGGGCAATGGATCAACAATGATTTAGTGATTTTAAAAGTGAGATAGTTTTCTTGAATCCCATGCATTCATTGAAAAAAGAAAAGGAAATGTATCATATTGTTTGCAATCTTGATATTCAATGTAAACAAAGGATGCTGAGATAAAATAATAGATACCTTTCATAAGATCAATGGCTACCAATTTGATCATACTTGTGTAGGTTTTGATGTGTTCATTCGAGATTCATTAGCAATCATGTGTTAGACACTAGAGGAAACTAGTTAACAATACATAGTAAAAGAAAAAAGGAAGAAGGAAAAAATGGCATTTATAAATGACACTTCACCTTTGATATGAATAACAAGGAGTATATCAATGATAGTTAAATGATGAAAAGTGCTTTGCAGGGAACAAAAAGTCATTTTCCTACACTATGTAGTTAGATAAAGTACTTTTCCGAGCAAAATGTTGTTGGTGAAGGAAAATATTTCCATAGCAATATGGTGATAGTAATGAAGACTCTTAATTTCACTAAGAAAATAGGACTATTTGGCATTGTACCACTCTAAAAAGATATTTTTCCAACAAAAAATGGATAAAAGATGTAAATTTGGGAAGTTATCTCTTGTATTACTCATTATGAAAAGAAAAGGAGTATTGAATAATATATTTTTGGAGAACTTCTTTCTCCAACAATGTATTGCTACACAAAATTCCTTTTCAAACACCATATCACTCTCAAACTTTTTTCCTTTCTTTTGTTAGAAATTTCTTTTTTCCGGTGTTATTTCACTAGAAAAATACATTTTTCCATCTTCGTATCACTAGAAAAATAAACTTTCCAACATTGTATCAGTAGAGAAAGTTTTTTTTATTACACAAGGAATGATCGTCCAAAAGTTTTTTAAAAAAAGAAGTGATTAGAAAAGGAAAATCTACCTCAAATAAAGATCAAATCATAAGCCAACAATGTGAGTTCAATGATGAAAGAATTAGCATAGTTAAAGTAGGACTTCTTCCATTGCAAAAAATAAGTCCATGAATAATTCCAAGGAGGACCCCTATACGAGTTTATGTTCCAATGTTAAATAATAGAAGATATTAATATATTCCAAGAGAAAAATTGTAATGGAGGGTGGTGATGCTAGAACAAGGCCTATTAGCAAAGGCCTACAGTAATAGCAAGCTATAGTAATAACAAAGGCCTACTAGCAATATGAAAGACAAAGATTAGTTTACACTTGAAACTACATGATCAAGAATAGGTTTTGATGTGATGAAGTGTTTTCATGTGTAGGTTACACTAAAGATAGAAACCTCAATCCAAGACTAAGAAAGAACAATATTTTAACATTTGGCATGGAACTATGTTGGTTAAGTGAGTGGGCTTTGACTCTGTCATTTATGGATTAGGTATCCTTGTGTCTCATTTAATATTAACAAATTTGATACACCAAATGACTATAATTTTTTGAACAAAATGTTATTAAAAAAACACAAAATTTTTTCAATTTTTTTTTGTTTTGTTTGGCACATTAAAAATGTTAAAGACATTTATGAATTTTGGTGGATTCAATTTAAAATATATGTAAAATTCCAAATTTCATTGTCGCCATTCACTAAAGAGGTGACACATATCTTCATAAATTCACCCTTAAGTGATGGATAGTATTTGTATTCCCTTGTTTGTTATGAATCTATGGTAATTGATGTTGAAAGTTAATGGCTTGAAAACTCCATTTTAACACATATTTATTTTTTAATTCTACATGGTTTTATAGTATTTTGCAGTGTTAATAAAATCATCAATTTTACAATGATAATGATTTTTTCAACCATTTTTCTTGTGTTTTCTAATCTTGAAAAAATTGAATATATTTTATAATTTTCAATGTGTCAAGGTTTGCCTAATTTTCTTAAATATGTTTTCTAGACCTTTGCCAATTTTTTTGATAGATTTTTCAATACTAGTATTTTGTAAGGGAAAATTGTAAAGAAATTTTTTTATTTATGTAAAATATTAATTTTTTTGTATATAAACAATAATGGTATCTTTAGAAAGTGTTTATTTCTTTAATTTATAAATTTTATAAAAATCATCTCAATATTATTAATAATAATTATTATTTTTTCCAAAAAGTCTATAACAATTTGATATTTCAATATATTCCCTTAAAAGTTAATAAAAGATTCCTCCATATAGTAATTATATTAACAATAGTTTTTTATGCAATAATATGAATCTTCTTATAATTATTTAATATGTCAAAAGAGGTTTTTACATTTAATGTCAATAAACTTTTTGCATTACCTAACAATCTATAACAATAATTTTTCTCTTAATTTATCTCAAAAATTAATATTAGTTTTTATAGTATTTTCAAAACAAAATTAAAAACCATCTAAATTTAATTTAAAACCATTTTTATATTAAAATGTTTTTTTACACCATTTCTTTTATATTAAATTATTATCAAATTTTGCAATTTTTTATATTAAATTATTATCAAATTGTACAACTTCATTTATGGAAGATTTATAACAAACTCATCCCATTACTTTAACCTAAAAATAATAACCATGACAAAGCTCTAAAACCAATTTCGCCACTTTGTCAAAATCAATCACTTGGCTTATCTAAAATAAATTAATAATAAATTAATTTCAATTAATCCAATTACCTTACCCTAAAAAATTATAACCATAACATTTCGATTTCTTCTATATTTACAAGCTCTAAAACCCATTACTATTAATTTCAATTAATCCAATTACCTTACCCGAAAAACTAATAACCATGACATTCCGATTTCTTCTATATTTACAAGCTCTAAAGCCAATTTCGTGACCATGTCAAAATCACTTCTGATCTAAGGTAAATTAATAGTAGATTAATTTCAATCCATTTAATTTAGTCAACATTCACTAATCAAAGCTTAATAGCGAAAGTATTTGTAAAAAAATATGACTGAGTACTTTGGGGTTGGTGTCTCACTGAACATGGCTGAACATGCAATTCAACTTGTCAGTCCCATTAAGGAGGTGTTGTATCGCACGGTCGAGGTGTCGATAAAAAGACTGGGAACAACCCCAGTTAAGGGAGTCAAAAAGTTTCTTTGACGACATAGTCGGCACATGCGTAGGGGTAGTTGGCGCCACAGAAAACTATTCGGCAAGATGTTGAAGATGACCCCAGTATTACTTTTGATTTCATGGAAATATAGAGTACTTGCAAATAATAAAAGCTGCGGCAATTTCCTGCTTTGTTTTGCTTTTACAGTTGTCACAGGAATTAGAGAAAAGTTCATAGGTGTAGTTTTACAGTTGTCAATAATCTACAAAGAAGCTAAAGAAAAGTTATATCGATGCAGGCAAGTTCATTTTAAATTTGAAAGTAAATACCAGAACGTTTACACAGATTAAAAGCTGCAGATAGTACTTGTTCGTAGTTTTATGGTGGGCAGAAATGTACGGAAGACAAAACACTTGCAAAGCTAGAAACAGTGATGTTATCCTATTCTGGTCTATGTGTATATTATAGTATTATGGTGTCAATCCTTCGTTATTAATATATTTACACACTAACATTTGCTTCTTCTCGCTTTCGAAATCAGTAGAGAAAGTACCATAAATAATGATAAAAGTGACACAATTTGAAGAGAACGAAAACAATGAAGCATAGGAATATAAATCACCTAAATAAGATTACATTGGAAACATTAGTGATAAATGACTAGAGTCAAACTCGATTTAACTTGACATAACTGAAACTGAACTTGACACTTGGAGGGACGGTTTTGACACCTAACATGTGGTTGGGATTAAATTGTGTTGGAAGTAATGGGAAAACCTAAACTTAGATTATTGTTGTGATGATGATAGGTTTGAGACTCTAATCTTAGACCTCATATCCTAATATCTAGGGAGTGGTTGAAACCAACCTGTTAGTGTGAAAGCCTATATATTTGAGGCTCATCTAACTCAATGTAAGTGAGCTTGTATGAGTGTTTGTACTCTCACTTGGAGAGCCATTCAGTTTATAGTTAATATATTCAATTTTTATCATGGTATCAGAGCTACAGGGTCAAAGAACCTATATGTTGAGTGAAGGATTTTCCCATCGCGCCTGAGGCGAAATCGGCGCGTGGTTTGGAAAAAAAATCATGCTGATCCCACTGGGAGACTTACGTGCACTTTATTTTGACATTTCAGTGCCACTGAAGGGTGGAACGACGCGACTAAAGGGTTGAACGGCGCGAATCCACCGTGGTAAAATCGCGCCGATCATGTGAGGGCATGCTACTTGAAATTGTTGCAGTCTTCCTCCTCGTTGTCGTCTGAAGGTCGTGTTGGATGCCTAGAGGTGTGCATAGAGCAGAGGCAGCGTGGTGGATTTCAATCCACCGAATAAGCTATTGATCTGTGGAGGAGACCTACGTAGCGGAAAAGGAGTTCTATTATAGTAGCAGAGGAGGCAGAGAGTTGCTGCGTAAGCATGGTTTTGCTGCCATATCGTGGTGGATCTACTCCTGAGGTCGAGGTTGTTGCAGTCTGCCTAGAAGGAAGAAGATCATGATTGAGGCGTGGAGGTCATCGAAATTAATTTTTTTGCGGAAGGAGTTGGCACATTCTTTCTCCATGGTGAAATGGCCAGGGACTATGTTATCACTCAAAATTTTCTCAAGGTTAAAGAAAGAAATTTCTAAGGTAACCACAAACCAATCTTTTAGACTTAGGCTCTAGCCAACCAAAATCCAAAGAGAGCTCTCTCTTTATGATTTAACTTTGTTTAAATAAGATTTTAGGCTAGTTCGTAATGTTTAGGGTTGTTTGTTTTGATTGAGTAGTGGAATTAAGAAGACGGATGCCAGAGCAAGTGTTCAGGCTCTTGGATTATGGAGTCAATCCAGAAAGGCTTAATTGGATTTGATTTATCACTGAGGTAAGATTTCACAGGGCAGGCTAACACAGTAAGAATAAATATGAAGGTTTCAATGAATGAAAAGTCCTAACCAGGGCCAAGGGCCATGAAGTATCCTTTACCGGGATTGGGATGAAGAAAGGAAGGATGGCCAATAGCAAAGGGCAATGAAGAATCCTATACTATGGGCATAAGGGGAATAAACTACAGATGTAAGGGGGCAATTAAGAATCCTCAGACCAAGGCAGTTTAGTAAAAAACATATAAAAAGTAAACAATTAAAACAAAAAGCACTTAAGCTAATTCTAATGATTTTATTCCTTTTCTGCTTTTAAGATTTTATGAGAAACACATATCAATATTTCATAACATAAAGAGAAAACGAGATTAAAACATGAGAAAGTGATACTTATTTGTTCCAATTGTGCACAAGAATTGAGTGAAATGTCCTGAGCTTTATTTCATAATCCAGTAAATCAGTCCAGTCTTGAGTACAATAGCTCCTTAGCTTAGAACAAAATGTCTCCAGAAATGCTTTTTAATCCACACAAAATACTTCAAATGAAGAAGTATTTATACAAATTCTAAACTGAAATATTTTTAAAAAATATCAATATTGGTTTTACAAATATTTCAAACTATTTTACACTAATAGAACTTAAGTAAAAGACATTTAAAAGTAATGAATCTATTTGGCACTATTTTTATGGATTTATGGTGACAAAGAACAGAAAGTCGAATTTGATAGCAACTCTTGATTGATGATGAAGCTTCCAAGTCACTCACTGCCTCCTTCATTTGTGCATTTTGCCCCAGAAATTTTGCAAACATAGGGTCCAATAATACACTTTTATATCTCAATCCGAGCTAGATATGTAATAAATGAAAGAGGTTATTGTAGACAAGAATGGTTTTGGGATAAACCTCTCTCCGTTTCCCAAACTTCAACACGAGATGCTCACAATATTCTCTGAAAAAAGATGTCAAAAACAAGACTTTGCACAAACAGAAATATAAGGTGTGAAGACATGCACTTATCTCACTTTGGGTAATACTTGTGTACGGAGTGAGATAGGTTTTTGTATATTGGCCTGTGAGGAACAAAACCCTCCTTCAGTTTCTCCAAATACTTCTTGGTTTGGCCACAATAGTTTCTACAAAACTATGACTTAAATAGGAAATTTCTTAAGAATGTACCATTTTTGCTCTGATTTCATCTTTTAACCTCAAATTTCTTTTAGCTGTTCTTCACTTCTACTTTTGATAAACTTCATTGTTGCTGGTGAAAGTGTTTTCATGTCTGTTTAACCCTTACTGCCTCCATTTTTACTTTTACTGTTTTACTTTTATGTTCTATTTTTTCATGTCTTCACTTTAACATGAAACTTTATGCTACGCTTTGTAACTGTCTTCAGTGTTGTTTATCTTCATGCTAGCTGATTTACTTGACTTGGTCTTCAGTTTGATACTCTTTAACCCTAATACACTTTGACTATTCGTTATTGTGTCCTTTTACCTTCACTGTATATTTTACTGTTTACTCTGTATTTCAATCAGTAATTTCTTTTGTTCTTATGTATATCAGCATCAGGTAATGGATATAGGTTAAGTCCATGCTTATTGTATTCATCTGCCTTGTAACTGTATTATTTGTCTGGTTGCTCTGTTCTGACTATTGATGCTCTGAGTAGTTGTCTTATTTTTTGTTTCCTTGTACAATTATGTTCATCCTCTGAGCACAAGTTCTGAATGAGGTTTTTTGTTGATTCTTGGAATAAACCAGTTATGTGACTAGTATCAGAACTATTTATCCAAGCTCTGATTTTAGTTTGATAACCTGAAAAAATTCAATATTATTTAAGAGAGTACAAGTCTTCATGAAAGGCACTTGATGGTTCTCTAGAACATGGATGATTGGGAAAGGGGTCACAATGGAGTTTTGGACTGAAAACAAATGGTGAAATCATATTGCAGAGGTTCAGGGAGGCACTCGAAGGTTTCATAGGTTTACACAATCAAATGAGCGAAAACCATAAAAACACAGGTTTTCAAATTATAAGGTTTATCGAAATGGCAGGGAAGTGGTATTAAGAGGGCCATCGCACCACTTATGATTCGTGGGTGGTTTTGAGGGGAGGCCGCCCGATGCCATTCATCGGGCGCCACTTAGTGGCGGGGTGAACAGTGAAACTGCTCAAATTAGGCAGGTAACATTCAGCATCAGAGGCTGCTCGATATGAGCGTCAGCTGTTGGATCTAAAGGGTTCAGATCATACGGTGATCGGGGAATGATTTGATCGGAGGTTTTAATGGAGGGGCCCAACAGGGTAGCAACTACGGTTTAAGGGAACTTAATGACATCGGGTATGATTTGATTGGTGGAATAGGTTATTAATTAATCATTGTTTGACTAATTAACCCTTTTTTGTTTGGTGGAGCATTATGGCTCTTTACTAGTCACTAATCGGCTAATTAATCCATTTAATTAATTTATTAAGTAAGGTTTATATTTCAAACCTCGGGCAGGATATTATCATATGCGATTTAATAAATATACGGAAAAGGGGCTTATTTTAGGGAGTTAAAAAAATATAGTGAATATTAAAGTTAATATGAAATGAAAGTGGAAAAGTGGGTTTTTGCACTAAGTATAATGTGTGGAACATTTATTTACACAATTCATACCTACACATTATAACTTAGGCTAAATAACTTTCTCTTGGTTTTTTTGGTGGAAATAAAGGGTTTTATATAAGGTTAATTATTTTCCCTAGGCAAATGGTGATTTCACCTTAGAAAAAGAGTTTTTTAGATGAAATGAATGAATTATGAAGGGGGTGAATGTTGGTAAGGGGGTTTCAGTACTTGGATCCTATAAGTTATTGGGCGGAGGGTCCGGTCCCTCTAGAAGTCAAGGAAATGCTCTGAGCCCCTTTAACATAAGGTTTTAGGCACTTTTGACTTTTCTTATGAGAAATTAGTAAATTGAGGGTGAACTGAATGGGGAAATTAACCATTTTACTTTTTGTAACTACTCAATTATCATCCATGCTTTAGTAACTTGATGATGAAGCATATGATATGATTTTTAACTAACCATTCATCATAATTCTACAACCATTCAACTATTTACCCATCTACTCATCCTACCATTTTTTTTACTCTTTATTAGGGTGCACTTAAGCTGACAAACCTTTATCAAAACTTTTTATTTTCTGTTATAATAGAAATCTATTTAAATCTATCGTTATTACATTCAAGGGCTCAGATTAAATAGTTGAGCTCTTTTTATTCACTGTACCTATCTACTTATATGCCAAAACTATACTATTTGGTCAGATATTTATTCTCTATCTATCAACATGAAGTTCAAAACATGGAATAATCAAGATTAAATTGTTTGATTACCATGCATTGTGGCATAAATAACAATTTGCACACAATCATTATTATGCGTAAAAGTAAATGGTAGTAGCATTTGGGCTTGCACACTTTCATGTTCTTTTCTTTTTGGGGTTCATTTTTCATCTTTTTTGACCTTTTCCCTTCTTTTTGCCCTTTGATTTTTCTTTTAGGGCATACCCTCTTTACATTTTTGTAAAATTTTTTATTTTTTGAATATCGAAAACATTTGAAAAAAGTAAATGTATGTACATATTACAGGTTTAAATCTCAGCCATTGATAATTATGACTCCTATTAGTATAGGAACCTAACAACAGCTTAACTTGGGGATGGCATTTCCTTGTGAAATGTCAAGAACACCGTTGACTAGTAGTATGATCCATTGGGCCAATCCCACACATGTGTATGCTCTGTTGTATAATATTTGTGACTAAAACTTTTGAACTGAAAATAAACCCTTTTCTACAAACTAAAATCTGATCTAACATAAATTTGCTACTGAAAATTGAATTTATTCAAACTGAAATTCTACCTACTTACTCTAATCAGCTTTCTAACTGCTAGTTAGGTAAAATGAAACAACCAATGCAACCACTCAAGCATCATATACATGCGTGAATTTTGTTGCTTGTGCTTGTTGGTGGTCAAAATTGAGATCCTGAAATCAAATATAACTTTGTTAACCTTTGATAAGATAAGGAAATTCTTGATTTCCTTTTTTGACTCTAGAAACTGTACAAAAGGATCTTGTAAAATATATACACTATTCTTGAACTGTTTCAAACAATTTTACATCCGTTGTGTATGGCCTGCATGCTATGAGACTGAAATAATATCTTCATCTTCATCACCCTGCATGTTTTCAAATGAACTTAGTGATGATGTTTCTTCTGAAAATGGAAAGAAAACTAGTTTCCTAGCCAAGTCTGTATCAATACTTTTTTCAAAGTCATAGTTAGCTAATGGAGAAGGACTTTGACTACAAATTCCATCCAACACATCATCTATTGGATCATGAAAGACTTGAAGAGACTGTTGCCGTTCGTTTTCTATTGGTTCCAATGAAACTGCATGATTTTCTAAAAACTGATCATCCTTTTTTACAGATAGATTATGCAAATTTCCTTTCAAAAACTGAACTGACTCATAACAGAATGGTAGGAAATCATCTTTTATCATTTAACCATATGTTCCAGCTTCTAAGTATTCTTCTACAACCTGACATTCAATGGCATTTTGAGGCTGCAAATCTAGATATGAGAAGTATTGAACAAGGATTTTATTGCCTTCTAGATGGTTAATATCAAAACTTATTGACATTTGATTTCTGATTTCATGAAAGCTATCTTTGATAAAATAAAATGAAGCAAAACATAATGGTAAAGTTCCTTCACTGATTTCAAAATTTTCTGCACTTTCTTCATCATTCTCATAGCTAAAATGAATAAATTGATCACTATTTTCACGCTATTGAACCTGAACTTCCTTATTCCTCAAATTAGCTTCTGATTCTTTTGCAAGGTTAATTTGGATTTGAGGAACAAAATCATTATTATAGTGATCAAGCTTAGGTACATCATCATAAGAAGTAATGTCACCAAATGTACATATTAGATCAGCAGATTGCCTCTCCATATATGGTTCTATAACTCTATCTTTAGATTTATGGTAGTTGGAATTAATAGGAATTTGTTCATGGCTGTTAACCTCTTCTTTTTGTGAAACAAATGTGTCACGGTGATTTTGAACAAAAATTTCATATTTCGTGGTGATATTTTGTATCCTCTCCTCTACTGTTCTTAACAAAATGTCTAGTTTAACATCTGCTTCTGCTTTCAACTTTTCTCTTCTAATTTGCAGTTTAATTTCTACATCTACTGCCATGTTCTACATATGTTCCAGTGTAGAGGGGTTTCTTTCTCTTAGCTGAAATTCTAGCTCTGGATCAAATGCTCTTGGGTAATGCAAAAGAGTTGAACCAAGGGGAGGTCTTATATTTGATGGCATTGAATAATAGATTTGATTAAATCTGTCTGAAAATTGTTGTATTGTTTCATCTGGATGTATTTTTAAGTGATTATATTGTTCTATGATCACAAATAGATTAACTTTGATTATCCATTTATCAAGGAAGAATTTGAGAAACTATTGGAGATTTGAGATGCTTTTCTTGGGTAGGGTTTTGAACCAACTCATGACATTGTCTTGCAAAGAGAGAGCAGAAAGCCTAATACTCACATCCTCTTCATCTACTTCAAATAAGTTAAGATATTTCTCAAAAGCTTGAATATGTTTCTGAGCAATGATACCATTCTCTCCATCAAACCTAGGGAGGTACTTGTGATAATAATTAGGGAAAGCATGGAGTGTAGCAGGTAACATGAGGGGCTTATATCTATCAGGAACTTTACAAGGTATAGGAACTTTACAAGGTATAGGAACATGTACAAGGATTGTATGATTAGTCTTGATTGTTTCAGATTCTTTGATTGGAATGTGATCCCCATTAGATTCAAAAGACTGCTGAGTCAAATGTGTAAGGAGACTTTGTATCTACAACTTTTAAAGGGAAATAATAAAAATTTAATTGAAAATCTTCTCTAAAATACAATATACATTGGAAAACTTTATCAATGAGAAAGAACATAATGTCTTGGATAACAATCCAAGTTAAAAGCCTGATATTTTCATACAGTTCTCTCAGGTTCATTCTTCCAGTGGATTCCTGATTTTCGAATTGATTTGGAGTCGTCGGGTGGATGCTTTTAACCTTTGTGTGTCTGATCACTATCCAACATCATAGATCAGATTTAAACCTGTAAAACAATCCTGAAGAAAAAGTTAGTTCGATTCTCAGTATGGTTGTCACTATGTTATCAATCAGAATTTTCTTAAGGTTAAAGAAAGAAATTTTTGAGGTAACCACAACCCAATCTTTTAGACTTAGGATCCAACCAACCAAAATCCAGAGAGGGTTGTCTCTTTATGATTTAACTTTTCTGAAATAAGATTTTTGGCTAGTTCTTAATGTTCAGGGTTGTTTGTTTTGATTGGGTGGTGGAATTAAGAAGACAGATGGGCAGAGCAAGTGTTCAGGCTATTGGGCTATGGAGTTAAGAAATTCTTAACTGAATTTGATTTATCACCGAGGCAAGAGTTCATAGAGCAAGCTAACACAACAAGAATAAATATGAAGGTTTTAATGAATGAAAAGGACTAACCAGGGCAAAGGGCAATGAAGAATCCTTAACTGGGATTAGGATGAAGAAAGGAAGGATGGACAATAGCAAAGGGAAATGAAGAATCTTGTACTATGGGCCAAAGGGGAATAAACTATGGATGTAAGGGGGCAATTAAGAATCCCCAAACTAAGGCAGTTTAGCAAAAAACACATAAAAAGTAAACAACTAAAACAAAGAGCACTTCAGCTAACTTTGATGATATTATTCCTTATTTGATTTTAATATTTTATAAGAAACACATATGAATATTTCATAACATAAAAAGAAAACGAGATTAAAACATGAGAAAATGATACTTATTTGTTCCAATTGTGCACAAGAATTGACTGAAATGTCCTCAGCTTTATTTCATAATCCAGTAAACTAGTCCAGTCTTTAGTACAATAGCTCCTTAGCTTAAAACAAAATGTCTCCAGAAATTCTTTTTAATACACAAAAAATACTTCAAATAAAGAAGTATTTATACAAATTCTAAACTGAAATATGTTGAAAAACTATCAAGATTGGTTTTACAGATATCTCAAACTGTTTTACACTAATAGAACTTAAATAATAGTCATTCAAAAGTAATGAATCTATTTGACACTATTTTTTTGGAATTATGATGACAAAGAAGAGAAAGTTGAATTTGATAGCAACTCTTAATTGATGATGAGGCTTCCAAGTCATTCACTGCCTCCTTCATTTGTGCATTATGCCCCAGAAATTCTGCAAACTTAGGGTCCAATGATACTCTTTTATATGTCAATCTGAGCTAGATATGTAAAAAGTGTAAGAGGTTATCATAGATAAGAATGCTTTTGAGATAAACCTCTCTTCGTTTCCCAAAATTTAGCTCCTAATGCTCACAATATTCTCTGCAAACAGATGTCAAAAATAAGACTTTGCACTAACTCAAAAATAGGGTGTGAAGACATGCACTTATCTCACGTTGGTTAATACCTGTGTACTAAGTGAGATAGGTTTTTGTATATTGTCCTATTAGGAACAAAAAATAACTCTAGTTTCTCAAAATACTTCTTCGATTGGCCACAATAGTTTCTGCAAAAATATGACTTAAACATGAAATTTCTAAAGAATGTACCATTTCTGCTCTGATTTCATCTTTGAACCTCAAATTTCTTTTAACTTTTTTTCACTTCTACTTTGGATAAACTTCATTGTTGCTAGTGAAAGTGTTTTTATCTCTGTTTAACCCTTACTGCCTCCATCTTTTCTTTTACTGTTTTACTTTTACCATTCTGTTTTTTCATCTGTCTTCACTTTGACATGAAACTTTATGTTGTGCTTTGTAACTATCTTCTCTGTTGTTTATCTTCATATTAGCTGATTTACTTGACTTGGTATTCAGTGTGATACTCTTCAACCCTGATACACTTTGACCGTTTTTTACTGTGTCCTTTTACCTTCACTGTATATTTTACTGTTTACTGTGTATTTCAATCAGTAATTTCTTTTGTTCTTGTGTATATCAGCATCAGTTAGCGGAAGTAGGTTAAGTCCATGCTTATTGTATTCATCTGCCTTGTAACTGTATTCATTTTCTGGTTGCTCTGTTCTAATTGTCGATGCTTTGTGTAGTTGTCTTATTTTCTGTTTCCTTGTACAATTGTGTTCATCCTCTGAGCACAAGTTTTGAATGAGGTTTTGTGTTGATTCTTGGAATAAACTAGTTCTGTGACTAGTATCAAAATTGTTTATCCAAGCTCTAATCTTAGTTTGATAACCTCGAAAAATTCAATATTATTTAAAAGAATACAGGTCTTCATGAAGGACGCTTGATGGTTCTCTGGCACAGGGATGACTAGGAAAGGGGTCACAATGGAGTTTTGGACTGAAAACAAATGATGAAATCGTGTTGTAGAGGTTCAGGGAGGCACTAGAAAGTTTCATAGATTTACAGAGTCAAACAGACAAAAACCATAAAAACATAGGTTTTCACGTTATAAGGTTTAATGGGTAGTATTTTGAAATATGGCGCGAAAGTCAATTAAATGAACAGATGGGTGGTTTATTGAAATGGCGGGGAAGCGGTACTGAAAGGGCCATTGCACCAATTATGAGTCATGGGTGGTTTTGAGGGGAGGCCACCCGATGTGATTCATCGGGTGCCACGTAGCGACGAGGTGAATAGTGAAACTGCTCACATCAGGTGGGTAACATTCGGCATCAGATGTCGCTCGATATGAGTGTCGGCTATCAGGTCTAAAGGGGTCAGATTGTACAGTGATCAAGGAATGATTTGATTGGAAGTTTTAATGAAGGAGCTCAACGAGATAACAACTACGGTTTAGGGGAAGTTAATGACATCGGGGACGATTTGATTGGTGGAACAGTTTATTAATTAGTCACTGTTTGATTAATTAACCCTTTTTTGTTTGGTGGAGTTTTATAGCTCTTAACTAGTCACTGATCGGCTAATTAATCCATTTAATTAATTTACTAAGTAAGGTTTATATTTCAAACCTCGGATGGGATATTATCATACGAGATTTAATAAATATACAGAAAAGAGGTTTATTTTAGGGAGTTAAATAAATATAGTGAATATTAAAGTTAATATCAAATGAAAGGGGAAAAGTGGATTTTTGTGCTAAGTATAATGTGTTGAACATTTATTTACACAATTCGTACCTACACACTATAACTTAGGCTAAATGCCTTTTTGTGGGTTTTTTGTGGAAAAAAGGGGTTCTATGTAGGGTTAATTTTTTCCCTTGGAAATTGGTGATTTCACCTTAGGAAAAGGGATTTTTAGATGAAATGAATGAATTATGAAGGGGGTGAATGTTGGTAAGGAGGTTTCAGTACTTGGATCCTATAAGTTATTGGGCCGAGGGTCTGGTCCCTTCAGAAGTTGAAGAAATGCTTTGAGCCCCTTTAACTTAAGTTTTTAGACACTTTTGACTTTGCTTATGGGAAATTAGTAAATTCAGGGTGAAATGAATGGGGAAATTAACCATTTGACTTTTTGTAACTACTCAGTTATCATCCATACTTTAGTGACTTGATGATGAAGCATATGATATGATTTTTAACTAGCCATTCATCATAATTCTACAACCATTCAACTACTTACCCATTTACTTATCCTACCATTTTTCTCTACTCTTTATTAGGGTGCACTTAAGCTCACAAACGCTTATCAAAACTTTTTCTTTTCTGTTACAATAGAAATCTATCTAAATCTATCATTATTGCATTCAAGGGCTCAAATTAAATAGTTGAGCTCTTTTTATTCACTCTACCTATCTACTTATCTACCAATATTACACTATTTGGTCAGATATTTATTCTCTATCTATCAACATGAAGTTAAAAACATGGAATAATCAAGATTAAAGTGTGTGATTACCATGGATTGTGGCATAAATAACAAGTTGCACACAATCATTATTATGCGTAAAAGTAAATGGTAGTGGCATTTGGGCTTGCACACTTTAATGTTCTTTTCTTTTTAGGGTTCATTTTTCATCTTTTTTTACCTTTTTCCTTCTTTTTGCCCTTCAATTTTTCTTTTAGGGCATATTCTCTTTAGATTTTTTTAATTTTTTTATTTTTTGAATATGGAAAACATTTGCAGAAAGCAAAGGTATGTACATATTACAGGTTTAAATCTCATCCATTCATAATTATGACTCCTATTAGTATAGGAACCTAACAGACTAAACATTTACATCTCGAGAAGAAGTGCTTGTGGCATTTTAGCGTGAATTCAATGTGGAAGCCATCTAATTATTCATGAGTTTGGCACATTCTCATGCCGTTGTAGCAGTAACATCTCCAGTAAAGTAGATTCCGAGGGAAGTTGGTGGAGCAAGAAAGTTACGTGGAGGCAGCGTGTGGTTCAAGCGTGTTCAAGAGCTTCATGTTCCAGAGCGTCATCTAGCAGATTTGTCCTAGAAATTTAATTGTTTGAGAAACTCAAATTGCACGTTGTGGAGATCCCAAAACCAATTAGGTAAATTTTCTTCTAAGTTATTATATGCCACAATGAAAATGAAAAAGTTCTTGCTGATTTGAACCCATCTTCAGAAATATGCGTTATTAGAAATTGCTAATTACATACATCAGAATTAGATATTGATAGTGTTTCTAGCTTATGAGAGGTCGTTTTGTTGCTTGTCGTTAGAGCCGAGGACACTTAGACTTGCATGACATAGAAGCCACAGTCTACAAGATTCTACAGTTGAAGAGCTACCAAAGGGAGAATTTTCCTACCTGTGTGGTAACAGGGTTGTTGGAGCTCGTTAGAGGACTGTGTGGAGTCGAAAAGAAATATCGAAGCAAGATAAAGTGAGATAAGCCGGACTTTAACAACATGTCTATATTTTTAGATATTTTTGATTTTGATGATGATGTTTTTCTCATGTGGGCATTTGGAGGCATTAGCATGGGTAGTATGTTTGAGTCAGAAGAAATTTCAGAAAAACAATGTGTTTCTGTTGATGACATGAGAGTAAAGAGGCACATTTTGTTGTGCAAGATCCTGAGATTGAAAACACACAAGCTGATCTTTAGGAAGGGTGTAAAGAGGAACAAAGTGTTGAAGATCAATCGGATGAGCCACATGAAGCTGATTGCAAAGACATGGCAGAAGAAGACAAACATGGAGAGAATTTAAATTATGATGATCTCATGTTGTACAAGATCTTGAGATTGAAGACACACGAGTTGATCTTCAGGAAGGGTGTAAAAAGGAACAAAGTGTTGAATATCAATTGGAAGAGCCACATAAAGATGATTGCAAAGGCGTGGCAGAAGAAGACAAAGCTGGAGAGAATTTAAATTGTGATTATCTCATTAATATTTCTGTGTGTAGACATTACATCAATGAATGATGAATACATCATAACTGACGTTCAGATGGTTGACATCAGAAATAGTGAGAGGGAAAATTCTCCTATCTAGCCTGTCATAATCTTGAGAAGGGCGAAAATAAGAATTCAATCTTTCCATCACTAGGGAAAAACTAAGGTGAAGATACATCACTACCTCATGGCAAGGAAAGTGAAGATGAAGCCTCGACTCAAGATGAACAAGCATAGACTCACAAGCAAAAAGACCAAAATGAAAATCTTTGTGACCAAGTTTTTTCATGTTTTAATTGTAAGCCTAGCTGAGACTAGACCAGAAGACATATGTTATTGTTCAGTACCCTTTCTCTATTAAGGGGGAGTGTTGGAAGTAATGGAGAAAGCTAAACTTAGATTATTTTTATGATGATGATAGGTTTGAGACTCTAATCTTAGACCTCATATACTAATATCTAGGGAGTGGTTGAAACCACCCGTTAGTGTGAAAACCTATATATTTGAGGCTCATCTAACTCAATGTAAGTGAGCTTATATAAGTGTTTGTACACTTTCCAGGTATTTCACCTAGAAATCCATTTAGTTTATAATTAATATATTCAGTTTTTATCATATTCTCCAACACTTCCTCTTAATTACAACCACATAAAAATTCAATTAAGATACTTGTTGGTCTATGTCTCAGCTAGATTTATAATTTAAAAATTGACTTCAATTTTTCTTCTTCTCTTTTTCCAAATCCTATAGCTTTTAAATTGTTTCAGCATGTCCTTCTTGTTGTAGGATTCAAATTTCATTTTCTTTAGTTGTTGGTGCAAGTCTTCCATAGTTCCAGGGTGTCTAAGCAACTCTTGGACTTCTTCAAAAAACAAGTTGTATGTGGGATGCTGCCACAAATTATCTTTTGTAGTGCACTTTTCATCTTCAAACTATTGCAACATCAGACCATAGTATAATTTCATCTCTTTAGAACTCCAATATCTGAAAATTTCATTAATTTGTTCTTCAGCGATGTTGTTTTCAAAATTCATTTCTGCACCTTCTATGCAGACTTCATCAAGGCATGGTGTTGCAAACCATGCTTCAAGAAAATTTAACTCTTTTTCATAGTCATTCTATGTACCTGCACACTAGAAATCAACATTAAAATTAAAAATATTTGGAGAACCACTTTGGTTCTGTTCCTTCTGCTCTGCAATGAGAGTTATTTCTTGTTGTGCTTCTTCTCAACTGCTACTTCTGCATCTATCTCTTTTCTCCTTTTGAGCTTCCTTATTTGCCTTTTCCTCTAGCTCTTTGTCTTTCTTTTTGACTTCTGTACTAACCTACGCTGCTACAAACAAGTTGTCTTCAACTCTCTCACAAAATAACATCATGTCAATATGATGTTTTCGCTGCATCAGGTGTAACCATTCATCATTAGCCAACGATTCTTCATCAAATTTTACATCAGTAATATTATTTACTGGATTCACCATAGAATTGACTCCTTCAATGACAGTTTCATTGTCCCGAGCAAGCTCTGTTGCTAGAATCACCAAGTTTTCATCAGCAAGTTTTGTTGCTTGATTCACCAAACTTTCATCAACAAGCTCCATTGTTGGAATCATCATATTATCATCATCAACAAGCTCTGTTGCTGGAATTACCAAATTTCCATCCACCTTTGGCTGTTCACAATGGGGCTCACGAGCATCTATGTGCTCCTTCTCTCTTGCTTCTACGAATTCTTCACAGATATCATCCACTCGTGGTTGAGCAAAGTGGGTTTCAACAATCCATTCATGTGGATGTAGATCTTCTGCTATAGATCCACCTTCAACTTCAACTTCAATACTCCCCCTTGGACCAAAACACCTCTCAAGGGTATCCCAGACCTCCTTGGTTGCCTTGGCTTCTGAAATTAGGGGTAGAATGTTGTCATCGCCAGAACTTCTTATGAATTTCAATGCAAAGGCATCCTTTTGCCTCTTCACTTCTAGATCTAAAAAGAACTCAAACATCTTATGTAGTCGCTTTGACTTTCTGAGTCTCTTGGCTTTTCCCATTTGTTGAGCATTCAATGACTACAACTCAACAAGAAAAATAAACTGTAGACGACAATAAAAAATGTCTTTGCTTCCACAAACAAATGAATCTACAAATTTTCATAAAGACAACACCTTTTTTTGTAATTCACCTTCTTGTTTTAAAGAAAACCTCTTATATAACCTTTATGGCATAAGGCCTCTCAAAAATTACATAAGCCTTTTTAACACATGTGCATTTGTTTATCATATATTATGACACCATATTCCATTTAAGACATTAAAAATCAAGTTGTCTAATGAGGCAGAGGAGTTGCCAGAAAATTATGGAAATTTTTGTTGTATTTAGAGAAAATCCGGCAAGGATTTTTGTAAATTCAAGTTATATTTGTTAAAATTCAAAATTTTAGGTGTCATGGATGTTTTTGATGGTGTTGAATCCATTTCCACCATCAAAAACACAATTCAAACACTGCATCTACAATTTTTTTGGAATTTACATATGTTTCTGATCATGTACTTTGACTCTTTCCAAGAAATTGCACTCCCAATCTGCTTAGTGCCTCATGGACCCTTTTTTTTTAAATATCACTAAGGCTATGGGCTAAATCCTCTCGAACTTGAAGGGTAGCCTTAGTGCTCTAACGCACTATCCATCACAACCAATCCATGCCAATTTAAAATCGATGCAAGGAATTGTCGATTTTCTCCCATGATTGTTTAGCTTTAGTAACGTCACTAACGCACTAGTTTTACCACATGGAAAGCATTAATCCCCAAAAAAAAATCTTCAATCTGTTTCCTTACGGTTGTCTTTTTGGTTTTCTTGCTGTTGTTTCGCAAGTTTTTTAAAATTTCTGAAACTTACATTAAAATGCCTAGCAAGTAGTTAGAATTAGATTCTCCAATAAAAAAACATCACTTCTGCAACTTCGTTGTAACGTCATGCAAATAAAATAGTTGCCCCGCATGTCAGAAGGGAAATTGCTCAGCATAATGAAAATTAGTTCCGTAATACATCATGAAACATAAGGAAAGTGAAATAAAGATATTAACCCTAATCCTTTCCCGTTAGAAAAACATGTGTGCTGCTTTTAATGCAGAGAGCGAAATTTTTCACCTCAAGTTCAAACAAAAAAGGGTGATATATTATGAGAATATTACCCAGCTATTAATTTATGACAAATTAAAAATATATATTTTTCACAAACGAGTTGGTCCAAAAAGGAGTAGTGACAATAGAGCCCGGGATGAACCCACTAGTAGAATGTATTTTATTTGGCTGTCTGTTTTTATCAAATGCATTACTTACTGGAACTGTGGGGAGATGGTTAAAGTAGCAGCAGAATTTGTGATCTCCTTGGAAGTGGTCATCATATTGCTTCCCGCCTTGTAGGGTACCAGTAACAGCTGGAACCCAGATTCCAGAGACCTGAATAATCTGGTATGAACCTTTTAGTAGCTATAGTGTGATTTGGATGGGACAAAATCCCTATGAGTGGTGAATGGTTTCCCAGGCATTTTGTAAATCAAATCTTGTTCAGAAGGTTATGTGCTAGGTATCTCTGTATATTTTAGGGTGTTGTGTTTGTATATGGATAATAGTTACCTTTGAATTTAAATTTAAATCTTTATAGAAAATTTGACAATATACATATTAAACATTTAAATATATGATTTTTTTTCCCTCTAACAACAATGCCTTCTATTCATATTCTTCTTATTCATTTTAAAATTAAAATATCTTTAGTAGTTTTAATAATAATTTTAAAATTGCAATTCAAATATTTTTTTCTAAAATCTTTCTATCTTTCAAAACTCAAAATTATATCTCTCTCAAGCTTCATATCTCATCTAAAATCCCTTTATATTTGAAACTAAATCCCTTTTTAGTTTCAAATTGCAGCTATTATCTAAAATATTTTCGAATTAATACATATTTAAAAACTATGTATTGATATCTAATATCCAAAGAGTTAACGACACGAAGGCAACATCAAGACCAGGTACTATAAATTCGTCACAACAACCTTTCCTTTGCAAAATATGATTTTAATGTTAAGTTACAGAAGTCACTGTAACCTAATTTTACAGATTGAATCAAAATAATTTGCATTTCAAGTAGAACAAAGAACTGGGTTCGAGACCCTAAATTTATAAGCATATAAATTAACCAGTCTGTGTTATAATAGGGCCAGCTACCTAGGTTTGAAACCTTGGAAAACGTACTCATATTACAAAAACACAATAAGGCCAGCTACCTAGGTTTGAAACCTTGGAAAACGTACTCATATTACGAAACCCCAAACTTCAAGCAAGACAAACAATCTAACTAAAATCCATAGAAGGACGAGTTAAATTGTAGCTACACTAAAGCCTGAGACCGTGACACATTAACAACGACAGTTGACAAACAAAAAAATCCTCGAGAGACCCTACCTAGTCTAGTAGAGCGCAAGAAGAGCCAAGACCTGAGTTAATCACTCACCCTCCACCTAGAATCACCATGTACAGAGGGTCAGTGATAAAATACAAATAACCTAGGGAGAGCACGAAGACAAAGTGAGGGTTTCACTTACCAGAGAGAGGGCCAACTAATCGTGAGAACAGAAACCACACCAGGCAGCAAACCAGCAAGGGACCCTGCTCAGAAGGGGCCATTACTGTTAGAACTAGAAGGAGAAGCAAAGTTATACTTAAACAGAGAAAGAAAGCTTACCTCAGGAGTCTGCGTGTTGAGGATGAGAATGGGGTCACCTCGTGGCCACCACCTGAGCATACAAGTAATCAGAAGCAAAATATATAGCAAAGCCATCAAATTGTAACCAACAAAATGCAAAGACAATAACTTCAATAGCATTCAAAAGAAACAAGGTGACATTTGTGTCAAAGAGAACCATCGGACACAGTCACAGGACGTTGAAAGGCGGTCTAGAGCCTTCAAGTGGACCGACAAGTAAACAGAGGCCTCCATCAAAACAGGTAAAGCATCATAGAGTCATACCACCGTACGAGTCGTGGCCGAGAAACTAAGTGGGGTTCCAGAGTAGTGAGAATGAAACACTCAGGAAGACAAAACTAGAGCACAGACCTCTCAAAGCAGACCAACTACCGGTGGAAAGGAGGGACCAAGTGAGGAGTTAGGGTTACAACACCAAGCGGGAGAACAGAACCCAAGGAATGAGACAGGTGTCTCTGTCATAAAGAACACCGTAGTAATCACATAAAGCATAGAAAAATACCTCAGTACTATGAAGTCCTACCAAATTTTATATAATTGATTATTGCAAATAAATCAAATCTATTGTCCGATGAAGGCACATGGGCTGGACCCATTATATATTCAACTCAAAACCTCTGATATGCAAAATGCGATATAGCATTTTATGAGAGAATTAGTGAGGTAACACATCGGAGGTTTTGCATCATCAATTTGTTATTAGAAAATGCTAAAAGCTACTTCCAATGAAATATTATGATACAGATGATTGTGATATCAGAATGAAATAATTGAGTGGCATGAGAATGTTGCGAATATAATTCATTGTAGTATCAACAATATGAAAATCAAGTTGAAATGTTTCTAATATGAATCATGTGATACTGTTTTAAATTCCAATTGGGTTTTTTAAATGAATGAAAGCAAAGTTAAAGAATTCTCAAATTCTAATTAATCACAAATAAAATTTCCGTGAACCTGTTGCAAATTTGAAATGGGTTTGCTGCTTACTTCAAGTTTTGAGAACAAATGAAAACCTGCAAATAAAATAGAACAATAATAAAAAATAAACTAAGGAAAAGAGAAACTAATAATACTTGTAAATGAACTTGTAAATGCGTACTTGGAAGGAAATTCTTTGTAGCTTTTACCTCATGAATATTCAAATTCTTCCTTCAATTTATCAAAATTCTGACTTTGTTCAAAATCATCTCATTATTTATTCTAAATTACAGTGGGTAATCAAGCTAAAGGAAATCAATTATTCATGTTTAGAAAATTGAAATTCATAGAATCCATCAGAAACGAAAATGAGAATGTGCTCCCTTTTGAATTGCAACAACAATTTATTACCTCTGCTCATTCTGAATTAACTTGAGAAAAATTTGTATTGTTATAGTAATTGTTCAATAATGCCTTTAGTAAATAAATATGATGTGTATTACAACATCAAATAGTAAACTAAAGATTAGAATGGGATAAAGCCACTAGTTGTGGAAAAATATCAACACAGATTTGAATGTGTGCACACAGCAAAATGGACACCCTTAAGGTCATTTTAACAAATTTTGAGGAAGATAATATGAACTTCATGTGATTATAGCGAAAGATTAGACTGACTAATAATCATTGAATTGGAATTAATCTTATAATAGACAACCATACATTTCATGGGATAGTGAGATCATGAAGCTTTATATCCTCAGAACCTTTAACAAATAAATTTCAGAAGAAAATCTTATAAGGACATTTCGAAATGGAGAAAAGTGGCTTTGAGGTGATTGGTGCCAAGTGCAAACCAATTGAATTTAGTCAAGACATTATTCAAAATAGGCAGAGTAGAGGTATTGCTGCAATAAATTTTGATTTAAAAATGGGAAGCAAGAATTAGAAATTTTATGATGAGAGGAAAATATTTCCCTGAACATGTATATGATATGACAAGGGCTAGTCTCTTGCTTTATTTTTTATTTATAGAACTATTAAGAATAAATTAACTACATAAAACAAACTAACTAAATTAATTCTACTTCTATTCTAACCATATACATGAAAATGACTAGGTATAGTCATATTTCCACTGTAACCATTCTCTTATTTTAATTCTTGCATATATGTATAGTTCAAACGTTAGTAATAAAAATAAAAATCTAATTGAACTAAGAAAATTAAATCTGTAATCAGAATGTACAGTTATTATTAGTAACTTATTTACAATCACCTTCTTTTGAAATGTCTTTTTTAACTAAGTTCCAATTGGATGACCACAACCTGGATGGGTTTCTTTTAATAATTTGGAAATGTTCAAAAGAGGAGATGATAGACCAGATTGTGGATATGAGCTTTTAAATTCAAAGGCCTGAAAAAAATAAAAATAAAAATAAAATAAAATAAAATGTGTTAGTGTTATGTGCAAGTGTTAAATTATTAACAATATTCCATGAAGGAAAACTTTCCAAATATTTTCCAAATGAGTTAAGGAAAAATGGATGGAAATCTATCAAATAAAATGGAAAATTATTAGTTGGATTAGATTGTTGGCCAGATTGTAAAAATACATTTTCTTGTTGACACTGCCTTTGAGAATATAGAAGATTTTGATAAGAGATGAACATTGATTGAAATTGAAATATTAATAGCTTTTGATGTTCATGGTTATAATATGACACTTTAATTTCCCAATAGGCAATGTGTCAATTGAGCGTTCAATAGTAAACTGCTCAATATGATAGTGTAAAGTATCAAAAATCAGAAAAATAAAATTATATTTCAAACAAAATAAGTGAGAAAGAAAAAATAAAATGAAATCATTATTGGTACAACTAATGTTCAGCACAATTGGGATTGTTTTGAAATAATTTCCTTTTCACGAGGATTGACTAGAATTATGGAATTTGAGTAATTCTCAATTCCAACTTGTGAATTAGAAAATGAATTATGGTTATGAGGAGGAATGAAAACTTGATCATGATATGAATCATCATTTGGAATGTTTTCTCGAATAGTGAAATCATGAAGATAGTTTGCTACTCTAAAATGAGGACTGGTTGGAATAATTTCTAAATTGAAACGTTCCTCATTCTCACATGTGATTTAAATTTTCTCATGAGGATTCTCTTGAGAAGAATAGAAATGAACATCCTTAATGTCAGAGTAATTATCATAAACGACTTCACAACATTCTCTCGAATTCCCTTTGATTTTGTCCAATATATCAAAACAAGGAGGAATATAAATTTAATGTTCATTAATGACAAAAGAATGATCAATAATTGTTTCTCTATCTTGATAAAACCTTATTGTTAATTCATTTAGATCACCCTCTTTATTTTTTGAAATATCATTTATACCAAGAGGAGAAAAATTACCATTGCTAAAAATACCAAGATAAAGGGAAAAATGTGAATCTGAAATAATGCATTTAAAAATGTCTCTGTTTGAGAACTCTTGTGCATTCTGTTCACTATAACTTTAAGATTCTAGATTATTCCTTTGTGTACTCATGCTTTCTTGAAGAAGGTTGCTTTGGTGCTCTGATTTCGGTATTTGTTCATCATGGAAAAATTCAGAAATTTGTACAGCAATTTGCATTTTATCATTTACTTTGATTGCTGCTTGCACTTGTTGATTTGCAATCTGATTTTCTAAATTTAATACAGAGTGATTTTTAGATTTCAAGGCATCTCTTTCTCTAAAATTACTGTTGTTGTCTTCTTGCATTTGGATAGAAATATTTTCCATGCTTTGTGAAACCACTTCTTCATAATTTATTTGCATATCCATATTGGAATTCTCATTTATGTTGGAAGGGGATGAAACAAAACTTGAACTAATTTCATATGGATTGGGAATGGGAGGAAGAGAACAGATATATTCAAACCGATCTATTTTGTAGGCTTATCTTCGATTTTGAATCTTAAACAATTCAAATGAGATTGAATATTAAAATCTCTAACAGACTCATTTTCAAATCTTCGCAAATATTCAATTTCATTACATACCTGTTCATAATCATAGCCATCAAATTTACAAATGAAAATTGTAACAAATTGATCTCAACTCTGAATTGAGACAACTGGAAGAGTTCCACACCATTTTTTGGCTTTTGTCGCGAATGTGAGTAAAAATTATGCATAAAATGTCGTCATCAATTCCTTGAAAATCATAATTTGAAACATTTTGAATAAATTGAAAGATATGAATAAAAGCAGAAGAATTTCTCTTACCATTAAACTTTACTTGAGATAAGAGTCTTACCATTTCGGGTGGAGTATTGGAAGATACCCGTCCATGGATACAACTCCAAATAAGAAGTTTAAGAGCAGCCATCGTGATTAAATAAAATGTTAAAATTGGAAAGACTCCAATAAACAACAAGTTTCATGCCCTCTTTCTAGTGCCAAAATGTTGAAGCCTTGAAAATCGTTGCAACAACATGGGGGATGATCACCCGGTCCGAACCTTAAAGAAGCTCCTTTTCTGTTTGGAATAGTGGTTTTGAATGGTTCAACTAGGTCCAGCTACCTTCTCTTAATCTCCAATGGATTTAAAATATGACTTTCATTCACCAATGGAGAAGAGACATCGCATCAACTCTCTTACTGATCAGGGAAGAAAGTGATCCTTAAGCTAATTTGGGGCTCAACTAATCCACTATTAAAGTTTGTCTCTTTGGGAAGAGGACTTAAGAGAATGTAGTAATTAATCTAAATTCAAACTTATTGTAAGATGCAAGGGAAAGGAAATATCTTAATCCTATCTCAATTAGGCAGATATAGATCTAACCTAACCAAAAGCAAGATATTTAAGATATTGGGATTTAAATATGTCTTATTTATATTGAATATCAAATTAACGAAGTAGTTCAATTAATTGACATTATGAATACCAGGACGCATCCTATTGAGACCTCTTAACTAAAATAATCAATCAATAACACTCAAGAAGAAGTGCTCGGAATGATTTTGATCAATCAATCAATAACTTGAATTATTAAACAATAATATGCGGAAGAAGTTCTCAACATATCACTATTTATTAAACCAGTATTAAACAATTTTTTCATCATAAAATGAAACCAACATTTAAAACAATAGTATTCGAAATACCAATTTATTGAATCCATTTCTCCACCTCCGGTCTCTAATAATCCTTTATAATGCCTGAGCTTTTGCTTTCAAAACCAGAGCTACAATAGTGCAAACTCTATTCATTATACATAACTCATAATGTAAAAAAAAATATCAATAATCTCCAAATATGAGATTCCACTCCTCCCACCTACAACTCTAAATTCCTATTACATAAGTGCTTTTAGAATTCTAGAATTGCAGAGGAGAGCAACCCCTTTTACATTCTACAATCTGTGATTTATAATATTTCCAAAGGTATTTTTGAGATGAAAGTTTGTTGAAGAATATGTCCAATCAATTTTATTTGCTCAAAATCCTTATCTTTAATTGTTGGAGCATTTTCATTGATTGAGATCTTTTTCTCCATATCTCTTCTACTGTTTTCCTGCAAAAAGAAATCAAAATGAATTAAGATGCAATAATAAAATCAAAATTTCATTTCTGGCATTAAAACAAATCCAATCAAATGCAATTAATTAAATAATTGAAAATAAAATATAAGCTTTTATTTGATGCCTGAGATGGTTTAATTGACCAAAGATATCATTGACGAATGGATCTACATTCAGAAGAGGCTTGGACAAATGAAAATGCAGAAAATAAAACTCAGAAAATTGATTTTGCTTTAGAAATTCAGAGCTTGATTTTCTGACTGATTTTCGACCCAATAAATGACCAAAACTGTTAGTGAAACCTCTTCAGAAATGTTCTCCTTGATTTTATCTTTCCAATGAGCCATCATCGGCCTCATTTGGCCAAGCATAACTCATTTTATGAACTTCCAAAGTTCATGGGTCAAATCTGGCATAATTCAGGATTTGTTGGCCCAAAAAAATTAAAACTTTAATTAAATTCTAATCCTAAATTGGATTTTAATTATCTTATAATTAATTCTATTTTAATGATTTACCGTAAACTAAACTAATTATTTAATAAACTATTCCTTAATAATATTATCTAACTAACTATATATAATTAACTTATTATACCTTGTTATTATCGATTTATATTTAATGATATCTATTTGATTATTATATTTTTTACATTAATTTTTAATTAATTTAAATTACTATTTTAATATATAATATTTAGTCTATATTATATACAATATTATGACTGTTAGTGACTGTGGAACTCCAAATCAAAAATAGGAGGCTTAGTAATTCTCCTTGCCTTTGACTTTAACGTTCACATATAGGCATCGGGATAGAGTCATCGGGATTTTCAAAATGTATCTGAACGTTTGAGATGCGATATTTCGGATGCATGTAAATTATATATATTTATATTAATTTTATTTGATATTTTATATTATTAATTTAATTAATTTTAAAATTAATGTTAAATATCAATTTTTTGTTTTGGTTTTATTTTTAATGATGTTTAATTAAATTATGAAATTATTTAAAGTGTATTTTTTTATCTAAATTACAATCATTTTGACATTTTGAGTTTTCGAGATTAGTAATTTATTTGAAAATAGAAAATTGGAATAAATGACTGAAATCTCGATGCTTTATGATTTGGCTGTACAAGTAAATAAATGAAAAATGTTAGTAATAACTAATTACGGGTTAATATTTAAAATAAATGCATTATTGAACTAATTTAATTACAAAAGTAGAATATTGTACATTTTACGCATTTTAACCCACGCTACGTAAATGATTAGACTTCAAAGGAGTGCCATTTATAAACGAGTTGACCAAGTGAGGTAAAACAAGCACCAACGGGAACCTTATAAAAAATCGATTTTAACAAGGCAATCAAAACAAGAATCTAAAGAAAATGAAAAATTCACAAAATTGTAGAATAATCAACTTAATAAAAATCCTAAAAGGTGTTTAGCCAATAATTTTATAGTAAGGGTCTCCATTATTTGAAGTGAACAAATCAAAAATGGGGGGGTTGTGTTTTACCACAACATGAACTTAACCTAACTGCAAAGGAATGAAGAGAAAACTTATTTTGAATCTTTTCATTTCAAGTAAGGTTCAAGTTGGTCATGGTTTAAGTGTGTGACACCATTGGATTAGTGCCAAGGTTGAAATAATCTCGAGAGGAATGGAACTACAAGAAGAAAGTGATGGACTATAAAGTTTTTGGTCATGTCAATTGGTCAAAAAGGGCCACATGTAAGCATTTGTAGAATGAGAGTTAATTGACCATTGAACCATGAAGGAAATAAGCTCAGTATGAAGAGCCACGATAAGTGAGTGGTAGGTAGTTGGGTGGAAAGGCCCATTGGCATACCTCTTAATCATCAAGAGTTCAATGGTAAGCCCCCAGGTGTTTATCGAACAATTGGATGAGACCTAATCTGCACACAATATAGCAGTGAGCATGGTCGGTACACGTGGAAAGACAAGTGGTGCCTCCACATACAAGCTAGAAATGATTAAAACACATACATATTTTAACAACCGATCACTATTGATAAGGTTAGGGATGGCGATCAAATGATGCCTATTAATTAAGCCACTTCCCTACCCCCACATTTGTGTCAAGGGTTTACAGGGGGGGGCGGAGAGGGTTGTGGTGGACTTTGGACCCATCCCCCCACCCAAAGTACAATACCCGAGGGGGAATATAGGTTCATTTTGTAAAATGGTTTTTACATAGGTGGATGCTAGCGAAGGGAGGACACATGGCACTAGACACAAATGTAATATACCTAGAAAACCACCTTCAAAACCATAGAATGTTTGTATAAGTGATTTGTCATGACGTTTGGTTTTTATAATGCACCATGCACCATTTTTGTAATTATCTATTTTGATGTTATACTAGTATATGGTTCTACCTAAGAGGAGCACATATCGCATTCAATGTAAGTGTTGGAGACATTAAAGAAGCACTAGTTACTGGAAAATATTAAGAAATTTGATTTTGCACAATGATATTTGGTATACATAGGATATCTGATTTGTGAAATGTAGCTAATTTTGTAGCCTCATTTTTAGTAGCAACAACAATCGATGCTATAACAATGAGAGGAAAGAGCCTCCATTGGGTAATGGTCTACAAAAGGATTTTCAGGAGTTAAAGAGGAAAAGTAGTTAAACTTCACTTCTTGCATTATTGAACTTGTAGTATCCCTTTGAAGTGAAGACATATGTGAGTGGGTATATTATGGGTGTAGTTTTGATGTAGTGAGGAAGACATGTATGCTACCATTATGAAGTATTTCAAGGGAATAATATTAACTACTCTACACATGACAAGGAAATCTATCCCCTGATACAACCTATCAAAATTTTGAATCACTATCTGAAGGGAAAGGAGATAGGAATCCATATAGATCATCGATCACTAGAATATTTGTAAGCCTATAGTAACTTACAATAGACCAGGGATTGCAAGTGAATGGGGTTTTACAATAATTTCATTTTGAGGTCATAGATAATAAAGGGAGCATAAATAAGTTGGATGGCATGCTTTCATTTCCACCTATGTCTTCGATCATACGTTTTGGATGTTTGATGAACATGGGTCCTTTCATCCTTGATGCATATAGAGAGGCATACAGAAAGGACGAGGACTTCAATAAGGTGTTTCAATAGTTGTAGAACGAGATTCATCTACATGATGGTGATAGCATAGTTGGCAATCATCTCTAGAATGGATTAATCTACAAATTAGACAAGTTATGTATTCTTAAATGTCAGTGAGTACAACTAATTAAAGAGGCTCTCACTTCCAAGGTCGCGGGGCATTTCGGTTTAGGGAAAATATTAGCCAAGTTACTATGGTATATGTACCAACCCAAGAAGTAAGATGTAGATATATTTAAAATAGGATGTATTCTTTTTTGTACCATAAATCCCAATAATAGGAAGCAGGTTCTATACCATCACTTATTTATACATGTTATTTGTTGGAAAATAATTTTGATATACTTTATGGGTTAGTAAGGGACATGAATGCATGTTCATGGTAGTTGGCTTGTTCAGTAAAATGTGCATTCTCATTCCATATAAAAATATCATTAGTGGGAAAGAAACAATAAATGTATTTTGTGGACAATCTAGGTGCACATTGAAATCCGAGAGAGCATAGTTTTAAACATGGATACAAAAATTATCAATGAATTTTGGACTATATCGTGGGAGAAGATAGAGAAGGGGTTGAATATGTCTATAACATTCCATCCATGCACAAATGGGTAAGTAGAAGTATTAAATAGGACTTTGGTGCAACTTAAGAGGGGTTACGATCAAAAGAATCCAAAGGCCTGGGATGAAAATCTAGTATATATACCACACCCTTATTATATGACATTCCACACTTCTACTGCTAAGTCCTCATTTTAAAAAAAATGGGTTTTTCCCACCTTCACCTTTGGATATTTCATATGGATGGGGAGGAGGAGTGAGGGAAAATCTAATAGGGTTAAGAGCATAAACAATTGTTCATAATATCTGCTAGATCCATTTATAGGTAAATGAAGAATTGCATAAGTCATAGTAAAATATAACACCAAGCCTGATCTTAAAGAAGTTGTTTAGAGTGTTAGATAGGGTATGCTTATAGTTGAAAAATTAAAGGCTACACGATCGTGGTAAGAAAATAAAATCTCTAGATATGGTCCTTTTGAGATACTGAAAAATGTGGGAGATAAGGCATATATAATTGTATACCCCCATGAGATAGGGCATATAAACTTATATACCACCATACACGTACATTTACTCAATAGTGAATGTGGAAAATCTAAAATTGTATGAGACTTCCATGCCAAATCAGAAAGAGGGTCATGTTCTACCTTCTATAGAGGATTGAGCACTAGATACGTAGGTAGATTTCACAAAGGATATAATTTTTCATAAGAGATCTAAAATTGCAAAACATGGGAAACATGATATTTAGTGGATTGGGCTAAAATGATAACTTTCATGCAAGACTAAATGGCACTCCACAGATAAGGTAGAGGAAAAATTTCTTGATATCATTGAGTAAAAAAATTTGGGACAAAAAGACTCAAAAAATGTGGATATATGATTTGGATTGGGTCATTAGATTATTTTTCATCCATATTGATGGTTTTAGAGTCCTAGAATTGAAGGAATTAGGTCATAGGAGCAATTCTAGTGATGAGTCCCAGATTGGAAAATTAATATTTAAAATCTTTGAGAGGAAATTTGAGGCATTTAATGGCATCTTTTCAGTGTAAACACTCTCTCTTATGCAATGTCACCTGTCGTTGTTCTACATTAAAATACCTTTTCAAAGATGCAAGGAATACCTCAAATGGATTGTGCATGCAAAAGATATTCAACACAAAGTTGTCACTTCTATTTTGTTCACCATAATTCAAGAAGATACCACAATAGCCCCATTACTCATAGAAATTGAATAGTCACCTCACATGAAAAAGACTCGAAAATTGGAGTTGTAATTCATACTAAAAGTTGAATGGGCCATATCTAACACTTAGTTGAGAGTTAGATTATGTGATAAAAGGGTTCGATTGTATTTTAGTGCATTTTTTCATAGTAGAGTGCCATACTAGTTGAGAGGATAGAGAAAGGGTTTGTGTTCTTTAGTAGTGCATGGGTTGCAAGTCTCACTCTTTTGTATTTGCACAATTTCTCCTTACAGAAAGAGAGAGAAGAGAAATCTCACCTTCCAACTTGGTTTTCTTGTGAAACTGTTTTTTAGGTCATTTATTGTGTTATTATGGCTTTGTGAATTATTATTCTATTTATAATCTATTTCCACATTTTTTTATAGAACATACATAAATTGTAACAATAATTACACTTACAATGCATATCTATTTCATAATTGTCTTTCTAGAATTTGTATTACTTTTATTTAATTATGAATAATCATTAAATGGATGGTTGAGATTTAACCTTCATGGAATATGTCAGAATATTCATAGTAATATTGAACCAGAGTAAAGATTTATCTCAAAAGCTCTTTTCAATAATTTATCTCAAACTAATTAATTATAGAAAAGGTCATATCATTGAGCATGTGGCATTGAGAAGTCATGATATTGTGACAAAAGCTATTTACAAATTAAAAAACCATAATAAAGTGTGATAAATCTCCATAATAAAAAAAGTGTAAATCTCCATTCTTAAAAGAAAATATTATATATATAACTCATTTATTATTATTTTTGATATAATAATAATAATAATTTAAATAAAATTAATAATTTAATTTTTATAATTAAATTTATGAATAAAAATGTACTATAAAATAAATGTTCTGATCATCACTCTAAATTAATAACTATAATATCTATCAATCATTTAATTTATAATATCATATAATAAATATATAGACAATTATAGACAATTAATTTTCAGCATATAAATATAAATATTTATCAATTATTTTAATTATATAATCATATATATAATATAAACAATTTATAGACAATTAATTTCAGCATATAAATATCTGGCCAATAATAAAAACTACAGCAATATGCAACATATAACATAATTGTATAGTTGTAGATAGTCCGCATAATTTTATAGCTGTAGATAACGCAGAGTGTGTGTAGACAAAAGTCAGAACAGTGCACGCAACTATATTTTGAATAGAAAAGAAATAAGATCCATGGAATAAAGTCGTAAGTGTAAAGCCTGCACACCTGCAATGGTTTGTATAAATTTATAGTTGGCAACAATGTACGGAGAAAATAGTGCAAACACGTGTCAAGCTGAAAACACTGGTTTTAACATATTACGGTCCAGAGATATATTATACATCCTGATATTTATAGTTGGCAACAATGTACGGAGATAATAGTGCAAACACGTGTCAAGCTGAAAACACTGGTTTTAACATATTACGGTCCAGAGATATATTATACATCCTGATACTAAGAAGGCGTCGGTCGTTGTGTGTAATTTATTTATACTAGTAGTATATTTTCATTTGAATATATGCCAGCTTGTCTACTGCTAGCTTCAGAAACCAGTAGTAGTACGAGGAATAATGATGAAAGCATCACTTCAGATGACAGAAACTTAGTTGTAACTTTATGCACATAAAACAGCTGCACCCCTGTCAAAATTTTGTTCATTACAAAGAAAATTAGTATTATTTAGTCGGTCATTAAACATAATGACCGTGAAATAAAACAGCAAGAGTGTTATTTTTCAAGTGTTTAGAAAGACATGCTTGACGGTTACACACCAAAGGGTGGAGTTTTTCGCCTGGAGTGCTATAAAAAAGGTGGATCTTATATTTTGCGCATTACCAAAACAGAAATAGGCTTTTGACGCATCCTTAGCAAGCTATTTGAATGCAAGTAGGGTAACTTTAGATAATTGGCCATATAGGTTGGTCATGTTCAATAATGAAAAGATTACAGCACACTTGAGAAGAAATGAGATTCATTGGACATGCTTGAGTTTTTTTTTTTTTTCTCTGTTGGTGGCTCTTCATTTTTGAGAATCCGAAGATTTTGATAAAAATGGCAATGTTTGTGCTAATGAAAATAAAACTCATTGGAGCTCTAGAGGTTTGAAGAACACTCTATATCTTTTATCAACATTACACATTAAATAGAATACATGGTTTTAGGGAGTTAGAACAACATCCTAAGAAATAGAAACTAATTCCTATAGTGAGCCAATTCTACCTATTCTAGGATATTCTTCATTATCTTCAACACTCCGAGTTAATGGAGAATGGGTTCACATATATGCCTAACATCTCCCTAAACATTTGAAATTTTATTTTTCCAAGGGGCTTAGTGAAAATGTCAAAATTATCACATCTATTACAATATTCCAGATGAATTTCTTTAGATTGCACTTTCTCCCTTACAAAATGGAATCGAGTATCAATATGTTTCATGTTTTTGTGAAACATCGCATTGTTGGCTAGCTTGATTGAACTTTGATTATCGCATCTAATTGTTGTTGCGACTGCATGTTCTTCCGCAACATCCCGGAGAAGTCTCCACAACCAAACCACCTCGCACTTTACTACACACATGGCTCGATACTCTGCTTTTTCTTAGGACAATGAGACTGTGTTCTACTTCTTGTTGCTCCAAGTTATCACCACGGATCCAAGACTGAATGCATAACCTGTTAAAGATCTGCGATCATCTACATTTCTTGCCCAATCTAAATCTGCAGATCCTGCTAGTCTAACATCGGAAGAGTCAGTGTAAATAATTCCATAATCTACAGTACCTTGTAGATACCTCAAAACATTCTTCACTGCATTCCAATGGCTTTCAAGTGGCTTAGACATAAATTGGCTTAACACACTGACTGCATAGCCCAAATCAGGTCTAGTGGTGGTCAGGTAGATCAAACTCCCAACCAGTTGTATGTAAAGTGTTGCATATGCCGTTTTGAGCCATCCTCACACTGCAATTTGATGTTCTGTTGCAATGGTACCAATGAAGACTTACATTGATCCATTCTAAACTTCTCTAACACACCTTTGACATACTTTACTTGAGACATAAATGTTTGACCTAAATCTCTCCAAATCTCGAGACCTAAAGAATATCTAATTCACTAAGATGCTTCATTTCAAACATCTGTGACATCTGCTGCTTGATTTCATCAATTAGATATATAACATCATCATCTACATATAATGAAATCAACACTACACACCCTTGTTCATATTTCATGGTGTAAAGATTAGGGTCATTCTTACTTCTATTGTAGCCAACTTGTAGAAAAAATGAATCAATTTTCTCATACCATGATGTGGGAGCTTGTTTTAGTCCATAGAGTGCTTTCTTCAACCTACAAACTAAATGTTATTTCCCTTCTCGACAAACCCTTCCGGTTGCTCTAAATAAACCTCTTCTTTCAGTTCTTCATTCAAAAATGCAGACTTTACATCTAGTTGGTGCATCATCCAATGTTTCTTAATAGCTAAAGAAATTAACATTCTGATGGTGTTCAATTTAGATACAAGGGCGAAGGTTTCCTCATAATCTATCCCTTCTTTTTGTGTGTACCCCTTTGCAACCACCTAGCTTTTAGTTTTTCTATAGTTCCATCTGCATTAATTTTTTATTTATATAACCATTTGCAACCTATGACCTGTTTTCCTCTAGGGAGTTCTACCAATTCCCAAGTGTTGTTTCTAATTATTGAATCATATTCCTGTTCCATGGCTATTTTCCATTCATTATTTTCATTTGCTTCTTTATAACTAATGGTTCAACCACATTCATCATACTAGTTATAAAAGCATTTTCCCTATATCTTGCAAGCATTTGAGCTTTCCTACTTGATCTCTTGAGTGGTGGGGTAGTGGTTTCAAACCTTATTTCTTCCTGCTACTGCTGTTGCTCTTGTTGTTGTTGTTGTTGTTGTTCATCCTTTGCCTTTGTTTGTTGCTGATCCTGATTGTTCTCTGCATCTTCTTCTTCAAAGTACAGAATGTCCCATCCATCATAGTGCTCATCAATTTCTTCACCATCCTCCTCATTGAATTTAACATCTCCACTAACAAAGATCTTGTCAGTAGAGGGATTAAATAATTTGTATGCTTTATATGACGAACAATACCCTATAAAAGTGCATCTGATGGCTTTTGAGTCTAATTTCTTTCTATCTTCCTTTGGTATGTGGGAAAATGCTTTGCATCCAAATATTCTTAAGTGTTTTACTGTAGGCTTATATCCATACAAAGCTTCAAAAGGAGTTTTAAACTCAAGACTTCTTGTAGGAATCTTGTTTTTTAAATAAACCGCAGTACTCACTGCTTCACCCCAAAAACCATTTGAAATATTCTTACCTTTCAACGTACTGCTCACACATTCCACCAGAGTTATGTTCTTCCTTTCTGTTACTCCATTGTGCTGTGGAGTATGGGGTACTGTAAACTGCTGCAAAATTCCATGATCTTTACAATATCTCATCAGCTCATCTTTCCTATATTCCCCCCCTTGATCAAAACGGAGAATTTTTATATGTTTCCCTGTTTGTCCTTTAATCATATTTTTAAACTGCTTAAAGTATTCAAATGTATGACTCTTCTTAATTAAGAAATACACCCAAGAAAACTTCCTACATTCATCAATACACAGTAGGAAATACACTACACCTCCTAATGATTTTGTCTGCATGGGACCACAAAGGTCTGTGTGCACTAACTCCAGTATATCCCTCTATTTCTTTTCTACTGTAACAGGGAATTCCTCTCTATGCAAGTTTGCTAAAGTACAAGCATCACAATCATTATGTACTTGCTTTAGCATAACAAGATCTATTACCATTTCTTTCCTTTGTAGTAACAACAAATCATTGTAATTGATGTAGCCGAATCTCTAGTGCCAAAGCTCTTTTGTAGTCAGGCTTGCTGCTGTCAATGCTCAAACCGATGTAGACCTCACATCCAACTTGTACAGTCCTATTGTTCAGATTTTGTAGCACTTGTCTTCATTCCATCTAGTAGATCCATGTAACAGTTAGATTTAAAGAATTCAACTTTCAAATCTTGATATGTAATCATTGATATAGAAATCAAGTTCTTAGTTATGCCAAGCACATACATTACATTATAAGTTTGTTTGATATTACTATCAGGTAGAATAATAGAAACTTTTCCACATCCTTTGATTTGATGGCTTCTGTCATCTCCTAGGTAAATTTGTGCACCTTTGTTGATCTCTTTAAAACCCTCAAGTGAGTGCTTGTTCCATGTCATGTGTGTTGACACTCCTGAATCTACATACCAAATCTCTGCATCAACATTTTCATCACAATCTGCCATGAACAATCTCAAATTTTGCACTTGATCACCATTCGTGAGATGACCTGCATGTCTCTTTTTCTTTCGTTGTTCTTCATGATACTTATTTTTCCTATAGTCCCTCGCAATATGACCCAATTTTCCGCAATAAAAACATTTAGTTTCAGAGTAGTTTTTATTCGGGTGCATACCTTGGGTCAGATTTGGCCATTTATGTGAACTTGCTCCCTTTTGCTGTTGTGGACCTCCTTTCCCTTTGTATAAGTTCTTCCTCACCACCAATACAAGATCGGAACTCTGGGGATTCATATTCGATCTCCTCTCTTCTTCCTCCATCAGTATACCTATAAGCTCTTCAAAACACGGGATCTTTTCTCTGGCATTGATTCGAGTGATGAACATTTGATAATCATCAATGACACCATTCATTGTAATGGTCACAACATCTGTATCATCCATTGTATGACCAATATCTGATAATTTTCTTTTCAGATCCTTGATCCTTGCTACAAATGAAGCAATCATTTCATTCTCCTCCATCTTCATGGATAAGATCTTACTCTTGAGGAACAAAAGACGATTTGAATTCCTGATCTCATATAATTCCTTAAGAGTTCTCCAGATCTCATTTGCTGACTTACCTTCTCTAATGTGTGGTATAATACAATCTTTCACTAACATCTTTAACATTGTCCTTGCTCTGCTTTCTTGTTTCTCCCAATCTAGGACCGATGCTGATCTAGTTGCGGGCCTCGGCCCATCCTCATTGACAATCATCCAAGCACTCTGTGCTTCTAGCAGAGTCTGTATCTTAAACTTCCAGTTTGCATAATTGGAACCATCGAGCTTGTTATGCTCATTCATGCATGCTTCAAAATATTGTTATTCATCTTGGCGACTTAGGAAAAGAAAATTTCGACAAGTAAAAGATGTTAAATTTACTCCAAATCTATGACAGAGACAAATCATTATTGTTTGATCTCGCAACACACGCATAGATCACCATGGCTTTCTTCTCAGCCTCCAAACAACCTCCCGTTGTTAGCTACAGCCTTGTTCTTGGCTTCCCCACTCAACTTCTCTGACAGCTACAGCCTTGTTCTTGGCTCCCTTTGCAATTTCTTTGATTTACACAATCGTCGCAGATATATGCCCAATATGAGAGACTAGTAGCAGAAATACACCAATTTTCTGAGACTAGTTGCATAAATACGTCCAATTTCCAAAACCATCGTAGAAATACACCAATTTTCAAAGACTAATCGTAACCGTCACAACTATACACTGGAAAAGTGTGACGATTGAAAAAATGAAAATTTTAATAAGTGTAGAGGTGTATCGTCACAACTATCCACTCAAAACCTTCGACGATTTCAGTTCAAAGAACCACCCACCAGCTAGCGTAAAGGTTCCTCAGCCCTAACGCTCTGATACCATGATAGAAATGGCAATGTTTTCATTAATGAACATAAAACCCACTGGTTAGCTCAACGAAAGAGAATATGAACCAGAAGACTCTCGCTCTGCAGAACACTCTACATTGTTCATCAACATTACGCATTAAATAGAATACATGGTTTTAGGGAAGTTAGAACAACATCCTAAGAAATAGAAACTAATTCCTATCCTAAGGCTACGTGAACCAACTCTACCTATTCTAGGATATTCTCCATTATCTTCAACAAATTTGTATCTAGGAAAAGGCACCTTGTATGCTTAAATGGATTTCAAGTCTTCTAAGAGAATATCATAATGCCTTTTGACTTCCTCCGGGGATTTTCTAGGAACCATAGAAGCCACGTTATGCCAACGATCAGGCGTGTCTTTGTCATAGATAGCTAAAGTCATCTTGAACTATTTGTCTTGTTCGAAACTCTAGTTTGTTCCATTGTTACTCGAAGAAGCCTTTTGTGATGAAGAAGCAGGTTGATGAGCCATAATTCTCTTAGGTTTTGTATGGACACCTTGAGGCACAAGAAATTGAAACAAAAAGTTTACAAAGGGAGAAGAATGCTGCACTTGCTTATGTTCCATAGACTTCTCAACAATAGTAACATGTAACAGAGAGAATGGCCAACATATTTCTGCTAGGTTTCCTATGGACACCTTCACGCACAAGAACTTTGAAAGGAAAAATTTCACTTGGTTAGGTTCTACAGACATATCAACAATAGAAACATCTAACAAACAGAATGTCCAACTTAGATTTTGTGTAATATCAACAAGCACCCAACCTATCATATGATCTAGGACCAAAGAAAAAAGTGAGTGAGCTCAATATAATCCTAGACAAACATCAGTGGAAAATTATCCTTTGAGACTTAGCTCGTAGGTACTTGGGTGGAAAGGCCCTCTGGCGTACGTCCTAATCATCAAGAGTTCAATGGTAAGCCCCCAATTTTTTTATCAAAATATTGGATGAGACTTGATCTGCACACAATATAGCAATGCACATGATCAGTACATGGGGAAAGACAAGTGGTGCCTCCACATAGATGCTAGCTAGAAATGATTAAAACAAATACACATTTTAACAACTGATCACTATTGATAAGGTTAAGGATGGTGATCAAATGATGCCTATTAATTAAGCCACTTCCCTACCCGAACCTTTTTGTCAAGGGTTTACAAGGGGGGGGGGGTCTAGTATAGGGATTAATGCCAAACTACTGATGGTTTTTTACAAGTCAATCAATGGTTGTGGTGGACTCTGGACCCACCTGTGGAGCACTTGGAAGGTATGCTTTTGACAAGCAATTTAGTGGTTTTTCAATAATAATTGTAACCTTCTCTACATTGTGAATTCAAAGAAGATAAAGGATTTTAATAAAATGTGCAAGAATTGACAAAGGAAGCTCAGCTATTAATAATTGTCGTTTTTATGCAGGAAAACGTGGAAGCAAGGAGTTTCTGTCCAAAAGCGAGAAGCAGAGGAAGAATAACTGCTGTCCCTCCAGAGGGGAACCGGATGCGAACAAGATCGAGAAAATCAGAACTGAATAGTCCAGGGAAAGAATGCGGGATACCGAGTCGGCGAACGCGAGGAAGAAAAGAGAAGGATTAACCAATTGGCGAATCCCTCAAGATCTCCGATCCTGAGGGATCGCTGCTTTACTTATCTTTGATTATATAGATACCTCCGTCATTACTTTTATATAAAGGAACAACGTCATTGAGCGAGAGACACAGTTTTTATAATTCTAAGTTTCAGAACAAACTTTGATCATTGAGTCTCACTGAGACCTGATTTTGTTATACTCTGTTGATGCGATTAATATAAAAGACTTGGTGTTTATTTCATCTCTACTTCTGGAGTAACCTAAGGCGGTGTACCATTGGCAGCTAAGGGCCTCGCTCCGAAGGACACTTGCTTTTGTATCATTATATGGTGATTTGCGTGTGGTTTGTTTATCTTTATTACTTAGTAATCTGATACATCTTTCATATGATATGCTATGCTCTGTTATAATCAATATATGAATGATTTCTCCATATAATGTCTCTGCACTGTACAATTGGATCTATTCAAGGTTGAATTGCATCTTTAATCAGCTCTTTCTGTAACAGAGTGTCGGTATGAATGTTACTGTCATTGGATCCATGTGAAATATTATTTGTGGGACTTGAAAGTAACGTTACTTTGTTTTCATATCATTCATTATTCTCAGATTGCTATATTAGTATAAAACATGTACATACGGTTGATGGTTGTTGTTCCATAATTCATCAAGGATTGTTGTTCCATTTTATTACTGTTGTTCCATTTTATTACTGCTGTTCCATTTTATTGTTGTTCCATTTACTGCTGTTCCATTTCCAGTTTGCTGTTCCATTTTGCCTTCTGCCATTTTATTTACCTGCCTTTGTTGTTTTGGCGTGAGAGAAGGTCTAAGGTTGTAGTGAGCCTCAGCAAGATGCTGCCTAGCTCCCAGACCTATAAGTCCATGCTCTAAATTCCTTTCTTCATCAGTTTCTAGAGGGATGGGTTATTGCTTCCGTACCCTTGACTGATCAACTGTTTTGTGTGGTTCCATATTTTGGATTCGTTTAGTTACAGCTTAGCATCTGTTTTCGTTTGTATCTTCTGAACACTATACTACTAAGCATTACTCAGACAAATAGCCTCGGATTGAGATACTCTTTGCAATAACAAAACGTTCCCAGATTGACTTATTAATGTGGAATAATTAGAGGTGTGAGAGACCCTAGTTATAGCTCTACATTTTGGCGTCGTTGCCGGGGAAAGAGTATAGCCATTTGCCTTTATAGAGTAGTGCGCAAATCTGCTAGGGGGGAGTTGGATCTTAAAAACGGAAGGTAAGAACCTGCGTATGGAGCATGTAAAAGCCCTGCTCCACCGTCCGCTCTCTTAGCAGAATTGCTGGTTGAATAGGATTTAGTAATTTTTAGAGTGCATGACTAAGCAGAAAAATCTAGAAAAGAATATCAAACCTCCACCCAAACCTGAAAAAGCCAAAGGGTCGGTGACCCTTGGCCGAACAACCTTCATAGATGAAATCTATAAGAAAACTGAATCTCAGCCATCGGTAGGCCTCAAAAAGATTAATTCTAAACAACCTACTAGCTCCCTTCAGGCCACAACATCACCATCTGGAGCCTTTGCTGAGGTGCATAGTCAGACTGATGAACAGGACTTTCAAGAAATTGAAAATTCTGTGTCAGAACCACTGCAGGAAGGGAATTTAAGCAACCTTTGTGAAGGAGAAGGGGAAACAAGGGAAATAGGAAAGCCAAGGTCTCCTTCTAGGATAATCTAACTGTTAAATAGCCCAGATAAGGGGAGCGCGGTCAAAATTAATATTGAAGGCACCCCATTCCCTAAGATAGAAATTCCAGATAAGGGAAGTGTCATTAAAACAGTCCCTGCCAAGGTCGTTCCTTTTCAACCTAGGAACACCCTCCTAGAAATACCGGAAGGTTATTGGCACATATTTGATCCGATGGCACAGAATCAGCCAAACACTCAAACTTCTACATTGCAATATCCTATAGTAGATTCTGCTGCAAATGCACCCATGAAGGCGATCCCTCTTCAACACATCCCGACATTTCATGGACTTACATTAGAAGACCCCGATGCATTTTTATTTGAATTCGATGTGCTATGTAGAGGATATGATTACACCACTGACCCCCTGAAATTAAAATTGTTCCCCTCCACCTTGAAAGGGGCGGCTCTGAGATGGTTTATGGGATTAGGTGGTGGAGTCATAAATAACTGGGAGCAAATGAAAGAATCTTTCCTAAAGAAATATCAGGATTACTGTAGGTCGAGAGAACTAAAAGATTAAATTTTCCAAATGACGGCCAGACCAAATGAAACTTTAGAGGAATATGTAGAACGTTTCCAGTACAATTTAGAGAGATCCCCCTATGCATCACTACCTCTGCCTGATAATGTGTTGAAAACTGCATTGATTAGAGGCATGAAAGAATAGTGGATTGAAACATTGAACATCATTGGAAAAGGGGATATTTATCAAGAGAATTTTGCTGACATCATTGATTTATGCATCAGGAGTTCAAGAGGCAGCACAAGGATAAAACCAACAGAATATGATTGGTTCATCAGAGATAACAAAATATCAACAGAAGGAGTAACCCGTGTAGAACTTGGGAATTTATTAGAAAATTTCAAAACTGATATTCTGGGGACATTAACTACACAGCTTGATATTGTGCAGGCTAAACAAAAGCAGATGGAGGCGGAACAAAATCTGGTGATTTTCTGCCCCCGATGTAGAAGAAAACATAGCCACAAGGAATGTCCACTAGATGCAGTTCAAACATGTGCTATCTGTACGAAAGATCACCTTACTGAGAGCTGCCCCTCACTTCCTGGATTGAAAGCAGTATATAAGGAAGCAGAAGAAGAACCTGAGCCAGCATACTTTGTTAACCAGCGTTGCCAATGGAAACCTAGGCAATCTGGTATGTTTTCGGACCCAACTTCTTCTTTCCAGCCTCCGCAGTATAATGCTCAGCAATATGGTATGTGGCAAAACCAATCTCCACCCCCATTTCCGAACTGGTCATCGCAGCCATTTCCTTCTCCAAATCCATGGATGAATCAGACAGGCCAATTCGACTGGCCAAATTTTCCCTACACCCCACCATATTGGCAGAATAACTCATATCCCCCACAATGGATCCCCCCTACTTCACAAGGTTCACCCTGGCAAACAAATTGGCCAAAATCAACATATCAGCCAACAGGAACTATTCCACTCCCTCAACCGACTCTGCCAGCTTTACAACAAAACCCCCAGTCTAATCTGAGACCACAACTCCCAGCCCAACCCAATCCTAATCCCAATAATAGACCGGTCCATTCCCTCCAAATCATAGAAACATCAGAAATCGGACCTGACCTAAGGGAGTGTAATGATCTTCAGTTAAGATTTGGTCGTATAGTAGAAACAGAGGGAGACAAAACAGTTCACATTGAAGATCAGTTACCAATAGAACAACTGTTACAACAAGAGGGTGTAAATAAGGAACAGATCCATCATCAAGCAAGTACATCCTCTCCTCCTTTCCCGGAACGATTAGTCATACCACGACCGATACAATATCCAGACTTTGACATTCTGGGGAGTTACAAAACCTGTACATAAAAATTCCATTCCTCCAAGCCATTCAAGACATTCCTATATACGCAAAAACTATAAAAGAACTGTGCATAAAAAAATCAAGGAGGAATACAACCACTAACCCAAGAGTCCAAGTAGTCGGTACTTTATCTGACTTGTTATCAGGAAAAGAGAAACCCATCAAATACAAAGATCCCAGAAATCCAATTGTAACCGTCCAAATCTATGGTCAGACCCTGACTAACACTTTAGTTGATCTAGGAGCTGCAATCAATATTTTGACTACCTCTACCTGCTAGAAGCTTGGCATTACATCAGTAGAACCTACTTCTACTTTGCTAGAATTGGCAGATCGATCTGTAGTTCGACCGGAAGGTACTCTACACGATGTCATGGTTTCTGTAGATTCTTGGGAATATCCAACCAATTTCCTAATAATTAATCCAAAAACCCGACTGGATGGACATCCGCTAATACTAGGAAAACCTTGGCTTGCTACTGCCGATGCCTACATTGGTTGTCGGCAGGGAAACATGACCATAACTAAAGGACCAGACGTTAAAAATCTAGTTCTATATCCTCCAGCACAGCCAAGCCTTCCAATGATGAAAATTAATCAGTATCTTGTGTCATACTTTACTAACAATATCAGATCCCCATTGACTGTATAGAAGGCTTTAGATTTTAAGGACCAAACAGAAGATGATGCCATCAATAACTTCATTAGTCAAACTGAATCTAGATCTCACACACAGTGTTTCATGATAGAAGCAACGTTTGATAGTGAGCTAGAAGAAGACCCTTTAAAAGATGCACATGACTAAACAATACCAGTGACTGTTGTTGCCAATAGTAAAGTAGTGGAAATTGAACCTGGTAAGACTCTAAATATCAACGCCAACCTTACACCAGACCAAGAAACAAAGCTCGTTAATCTGTTACGAAAGTATCAAGGAGCATTTGCGTGGGATTACCCTGACATGAAAGGGATTGATCCTCAATTATGCACCCACCACATCTATATAGAAAAGGATGCAAGACTTGTTCGTCAGCCGCAAAGAAGACTCAACCCCCATCTAAAAGAGGTATTAAAAGCCGAACTTCAGAAACTTTTAGATGTTAATTTTATCTATCCCATCTCCGATAGTAAATGGGTCTCTCCCCTGGTGGTGGTACCCAAGAAAAATGGAAAATGGAGGATTTGCGTGGATTACAAGGAGTTAAATAAAGCCACACAGAAGGATCACTTCCCTCTCCCATTTATAGATCAACTATTGGACACTTTGGCGGGAAAGAATTTTTTTTCTTTCCTGGACGGCTTCAGCGGATATAACCAAATCCAAATTGCCCCTGAAGACCAGGATAAAACTACATTTACTTGCCCTTGGGGAACGTTTGCCTATCGAGTACTACCCCTCGGCCTATGTAATGCCCCTACTACATTCCAAAGGGCTGTCCTCAGCATCTTTGCAGATCTAATAAACGATTGACTTGAGGTGTACATGGATGAGTTTACACCATATGGAGATGATTTTGATCCAGCTTTAGATACCCTGGAAAAAGTCCTACAACTTTGTATCGCTACTAGGCTTTGTCTGAGCCACGAAAAATGTTACATGATGATGACAAAAGGGCTCATTCTAGGGCACTATGTTTCAGCAGCTGGCATCCAGGTAGACCCGGCCAAAATCCAGATTCTTTTGCTTATCCCTACCCCCACTACTCAAACAGAGGTAAGCAGTTTTCTTGGATTTTCTGGATATTACAGATGATTTATAGAACATTACTCACGTATTGCTGCACCTCTATATGCTCTAACTGGCAATGTTGATTTCTTGTGGACAGAAAAATGTGACCAGGCTTTCAAGGAATTAAAGAAGCTTGTATCAACAGCCCCAGTCCTTCGAGGACCAAACTGGAATTTGCCATTCCAAATCTCATCTGATGCCTCGGATACAACAATTGGTGCAGTCCTGGGGCAAGAAGAGGATAAAAAACCATATGCTATCTACTATATCAGCAAAAATTTATCCTCTGCCGAACTCAATTATACTGTCACTGAAAAGGAATTCCTGGCTGTAATACATGCTGTTAACAAATTTAGACATTATATCACAGGCTATCCCATTGTGTTATATACAGATCATTCTGCTATCAAATATTTGGCAAATAAACCTGTTACGAATGCTAGAATAACCAGATGGTTGATCTTACTGCAGGAGTTCGATATCACAATCAAGGATCGACCTGGCAAGGAGAACCCTGTAGCCGATTTTCTCTCACGAATACCGAAGTCAATTGAAACAGCAGCAGTAGAAGATCAATTTCCTGATGAACACCTGTTTGTTGTTGCTGTTCGAACACCCTGGTATGCTGATGTCGCCAATTACCTTGCAGTAGGTAAGCTACCAAAACACTTAACCCCTCAGGAACGTAAGCAGATTGTTCAGAAGAGCACTCGATTTTCGTGGATTGGAGGCCATTTGTTCCATACAGGGGCAGATATGCAAATCAGGAGGTGTATTCGAGAAGACGAGATCTTCGACATTTTAAAAGCTTGCCATGACGAACCATGCGGGGGACACTTTGCTGAAAAGAGAACAGCACATAAAGTATTGCAGACAGGATACTATTGGCCTACAATTTTCAAAGATGCGAAAAAAATTTGCACAAGCCTGTGACAGCTGCCAGCGAGCAGGAAGACCTGGCCAAGCCGATGAAATGCCTCTGAGACCACAATTGGTCATTGAGCCATTTGAACGATGGGCTCTTGACTTCGTCGGGCCCATTAATCCACCATCAAATCAGAGGACATACATTCTAGTGGCAAGAGACTCTGTTACTAAATGGGTCGAGGCCGAATCATTGCCTAAGGTTACAGAAGACTCTGTAATACAATTCTTGTTCCATTTGTTTGTACGTTATGCACTTCCGAGAGAACTAATCACAGATGGTGGACCACAATTTGTTGGAAATAAATTAGCTGCAACACTTAACAATTATCATGTCCAACATAAGATCACTACCCCATACCATCCGCAGGCAAATGGGCAAGTAGAAAGTAGTAATAAGGTAATAGAATCAATTTTAACAAAAACCATTGCATCGCATAGGCGTGATTGGGCCGCTCAACTACCTGAGGCACTGTGGGCCTATAGAACCACATGGAGAAGTACTATAGGCTATTCTCCTTATCAATTAGTGTTTGGAAAACAACCAATCTTCCCCATAGAATTCGAAATCCAAACGCTACGAACTGCACAGGAAGTCGGCCTAGATCTGAGTGAGGCACAAATCAATCGATTACAGCAGATTAATGAATTGGACGAAATTAGGCTCTCTGCATTAAAAAATACATCATTAATTCAACAGCAACGAGCTAAATGGCATGATGCACTTATCAAGAATAAAGTCTTTCATGAAGGAGACTAGGATCTGTTATACGACTCTCGATTTCAGGACTTCCCGGTGAAACTCCAGACTCGATGGTTAGGACCATTCGAAATCCAGAAGGTACATGACAATGGGACCCTTACCCTAATCACAATTGATGGTTCTGGATATGCATTCAAAGTAAATGGCCACCGAGTTCGTCTCTATCGAAAGCCACTCACTCGGGAATCCTTCTGTCAGCAGCTACAACAAGATACCGATTTGGAAATTTTAGGAGAGGAAGCGAAATCTTCCTCACCTATAACTTAAGTAATTCATTTTTTTTAACTTGTACATAACATCCTGTATATATGCTCTTTTGATTTTCTGTTTGCATTCTAAGTATTTTTGTTGTTCCACTCGTGTGTTTTTGCTGTTCCTTTTTCAAAAGGAACAACATTTGTGAGATTTTGCTGTTCCTTTTCAAAAGGAACAGCATTTGTGTGATTTTGTTGTTCCTTTTCAAAAGGAACAGCATTTGCATGTTTTGTTGTTCCTTTGCGAAAAGGAACAACACTTGTGAGATTTTACTGTTCCTTTTCAAAAGGAACAGCATTTGTGTGATTTTGCTGTTCCTTTTCAAAAGGAACAACATTTGCGTGTTTTTGTTGTTCCTTTGCGAAAAGGAACAACACTTGTGTGTTTTGATGTTCCTTTGCAAAAAGGAAAAGCACTTGTGTGTTTTTGTTGTTCCTTTGCGAAAAGGAACAACATTTGTGTGATTTTGCTGTTCCTTTTTCAAAAGGAACATCACTTGAGTGTGTCTGCTATTCCTTTTTCAAAAGGAACAACATTTGAGTGTCTTTGCTGTTCCTTTCTCAGAAGGAACAACATTTGCGATTTTTTCGTTGTTCCTCTCAAAACAAATGGTATCCTATGAATGGATTCTTCTCTCGGGAATGCCATCGGCATGTTTTTTCCCTTATTGGGATGCTTTGCGCCCATGGTCTCCTCAATCTTTTAGATATAGCAATGAATTTATGCGATGAACATAAACCATGATATACTGAAATCAGCACATCATAAATCGCTATTATTATGAAGCCAGTATGTATAAGAGGACAAGAGGAGGGACATTAACTTTCCATCTTCGCTGTCATTGTCTTATTACCGAACCCTGGTTGGTGATTTTTATCATGACGATTTCCCTAAAAAATTTTCTTGATTATTACTAAGGAGTAAGAACAAACGATTTATATCTGTCTGTTGGGACCATAAGACTTCTTCCACCATTCCCCGCTCTTAAGGAGTGCGGAACCACCCTTATGTGGAAATAAACAAAAAAAAGAGAGGTGCTCTGCAAAAGAAAACAAAAAAAAAATATGAAAATTGTCAAATGCAGGATAGGGGGTCTCATTGAGAGCCAACCTACCATGATCATAGGGATGGAAGCGAAGTGGCATTCCCATTACGACCACCACACCAAGGATATGGTTCGAAGGTAAATTAACAAGAAAACCTTGGAACAGGGGGTCTCATCATGAGCCGGCCTGACCACGTTTCGCGCCTACCTTGTGAATGGCATTATGGCTATCTGGTTACCAAGCCAGCATAATGGCCTGCATTTTTGACAAAGCACTCTTCAGAATATACACAAAGGATCATGGTTCCGGAGGGTGAAATAAGAAACTCTGCCAAGGTTATGAACACCTGTTGGCAGCAGATCTCTGTTAATGGCAAAGAAGTTGTAATATTTACACCAACAGGTATGATATTAAATCTTTCTGTCTCTTATATCCTTTGCATAAATCATATGTCACACCCCGATGTATATATCACATGAATATTTATTACCACCAATCATGGAAACGGAACTGACAATGACTACTGGAGACTTCGTACATTTGACAGACGTCCAATCCCCCGGTTCCTCATTATGTCACGCAGGCTCTTATATAAAACGCGATCTACCTTTTTGCCTCGGTTTCGGTATTTCGTTGTTTTTCTAAAACATGGCATAATTCCATATGCTGTTCTTTATGATTTGACTTCTGACTGGCTTCTGCTCCTCTCTTTGACGGCTGGGGACAGCCTATCAGATTGCGGGGGGGAGGTAACCTCATTACTCCATGGATTACGTGGCTGCACACCATTCGGGCAAGATAATGTACGAAGGAATGGCATGGTTTAACGGTATGATGATTCCATTCTACGGAGATTGCCGTCCACGATCCTTTTTTCGTTGCATGCTCTGTGATCTTTTCCAAAATTTGGCAACGATCATCCTCTCTGCGTCGCAAACACCGCAAGCAGTTGTTGTTCCATTTTTGAGTAGAATCATGGGTGGAAAGACGGTCCGAAGCGAACCTCACAAGCTGACAGTCTCCGCTGCTGCTTGCAAAATCCTGGAAAATGCAGGATGGTTGAACTACTTCAGCCACCTGCAAGAATCAAACGAAGCAGTGGCGCTAGAATTCCTACAGAATTTGCAGGAAAACTACTCCATAGTAGGAGGAAAGCGGATAGCGGTTACGGAGGATATCATCACAGAAGTCTCAGGATTACCAGCTGCTGGACCCATATGGATGCTGAAGAAGGAAAGATTACAAAAAGCTATGGAAATTTTCCAGGACGAAGGCCAAAGCTTGACAGTCAAAGGGAAAGGAGTTCTGCCGGCAACACTAGGGGAACCCTGGACCGAGCTAGCGAAGACAATGCAAAGTTATATCACCTGCGAAGGGAGAAAAGACGTGTTAAGGCCTCGTCACCTGAAACTTTTAGCTGTTTTAAAAGGAAAATGCTCTGTAAATCTCCCTGCACTTTTAAATTCGCTACTACATGACACGGCCCAAAGCCTGAAGAAGGCACAGCACATATATGCAGTTGTTAGTGTTACGTAGTAATTTGTCACCGTTGGTCACCGTCCCTGTTACCCTTGCTTTCGCACATTGGAGGACGCATTTTATGGACCTGTGACCAGTGACACAACTTAAAAACACTTGCATTGGATTCTCCTGAGTATGAACTTCAAACTCCCTGAAGACACCTTCTGCAGATTAGCCCTAAAAAGTGCCCTTTTTTCATTAGCGTGGGTCCACAGTGTCTTACCCGTGCCAATGGCTCAGTTCCTCCAAAGAGGGCGCGCCCATGGACGCTCTGTCATAGAGAAAAGCCTGCGCCACCTAAATTTGGTTATGATTTTTAGCCAGTGCGCACTGAAGTATTTTTCCTTCTTTGTTCATGCAGTTCTTTGGGGAAAAATCTCATGGAAGTGGTTGAGTGTCATGTTTTTATCCATGACAACCAAGTTCAGCGGCTATTCTGGGACAATGCTAAATCTTCAGTAGGTGTCCGGATACAATGCATACTTCCTCCTCCTCCATCTATAAATGACTGTCACCCTGCATTAAACCAAGGAGTTTTTGCTAGAGCTATTGTGAGTGCCAATATTATGTTGGAGTGATAGTGAGAATTGAAAATTATAGAGGGGTTATTGAGAGAGAAGAGGTAAATTTGCAAGGCGTATTTAGCTGCTTGCCCAGTCAGAGGAGGTTCAACGTCAGAACCCTTTGGTTGTAATCTTTCTCTGTTTTTTACTGTTAATCGAACGATTCATTATGGTTCCACTCATGTGTCTTTCCAATGGTATCTGAGTTATGTCTTTCCTGACCGTAATATTGGCATATACTGGATTTTACGGCTTGTGTTGTATCGTTCTTTACAGTGTGCAGGTGGTCCGTTTACGTGGAGCGTTAAGATTGTGACCAGCAAGCAAAGAGAACGGGAGCGCGTTTCTTTCTACAACAACTAGCGTTGGATTCCAGTTAGATCATAATCAAATCGATCTCTGATTTATGCATGAGGAACCTGCGTGTTAGCGTGGTGTGATTGTTGCTAGACCCGTGTTGGGCTAGTGGGATCGCCTCTGTCCGCAGAGGGGATTTACCAGTTCAACGCGGGTCTAGCAACAATCACCCCACGGCGGACAGAGGCGATCCCACTAGCCCAACACGGGTCTAGCAACAATCACACCACGCTACACGCAGGTTCCTAATTGCATAAATCAGAGATCGATTATGATGATCTACCTAGAATCCAACGCTAGTAGTTGTAGAAGAAACGCCGCCCGTCTCTTTGCTTTGGCTGGTCACAATCCTTACGCCCACGTAAACGGACACCTGCACACCAAAGAACGATACAACACAGAGCGTAAATTCCAGTTATGAATTTTATCGGTCAGAACGACATAACCAGATACATTGAGAGAACATTGAGTGGAACCATAATGAAGTCGTTCCATTAATACAGTAAAAACAGAGAAAGATTAACAACCAAAGGGTTTCTGACGTTGAACCTCATTGACTGGGCAAACAGCTAAATCGCTTGCCAAAGTGACCTCCTTCTCTCTCAAATACTTTTGCAGCATAACCCTCGTATAATTCCTCAATTCTCACTATCACTCCAGATAATTTGGCACTAACAATAGGCTCTAGCAAAAACTCCTTGGTTTAATGCAGGGTGACAGTCATTTATAGATGGAGGAGGAGGAAGTATGCATTGTATTCGGACACCTACTGAAGATTTAGCATTGTCCCAGAATAGCCACTGAACTTGGTTGTCATGGATAAAAAGATGACACTCGACCAATTCCATGAGATTTTTCCCCAGAGAATTGCATGAACAAAGAAGGAAAAATACTTCAGTGCACCCTGGCTAAAAATCATAACCAAATTTAGGTGGCGCGGGCTTTTCTCTATGACAGAGCGTCCATGGGCGCGCCCTCTTTGGAGGAACTGAGCCATTGGCGCGGGTAAGACACTGTGGACCCGCGCTAATGAAAAAAGGGCACTTTTTAGGGCTAATCTGCAGAAGGTGTCTTCAGGGAGTTTGAAGTTCATACTCAGGAGAATCCAATGCAAGTGTTTTTAAGTTGTGTCACTGGTCACAGGTCCATAAAATGCGTCCTCCAATGTGTGAAAGCAAGGGTAACAGGGACGGTGACCAACGGTGAGAAATTACTGCGTAACAGTTAGCCACCACAGACTGATTCGGTTGATAGTGAGCCACAGTCTCACTCAACAGCAAAGCACTTGGGAGGAACTGATTGCAATAGTCGAGGGGGGATTGGCTGCACCACCCCCAAAACTTGAACAGTCCTCCAGCACGCCGGAACGATCAGAGAGACGCAAGGAGTTAGCAGCAGAAAGACATGCTGCTTCAAAACGGAAACAGCCCTCCAGTACGCCAAAACGACCAGAGGAATCCAGAGAACCTGCGGGCACACCCGACCAACCTGAAAGACCAAGGAAGTCAGCTCGGCTGGCTCGGATACGAGGAAGGCTGGAAGGATTTAGGGAACCACGACCTAGCCAATTGAAATTGCGGACGAACCTCCAGAACCAGAAGGAGGACCCTCCGAAGGAAATGCTGAGCAATCGGAGGCCGAGACTGACCAACCGAAAGGAGAAATTGAAAAAGAAGATGAGCACTCTAAGGAAGAGATGGCCACCGAACAGAGAAACCAAGAAAATGAGCACTCTGAGGAAGAAGTGGCCACCGATTAGGGCAATCAGGAAGAAGAAATAGCATAGCCAGGGGGTAGCCCGTTGCAGGACCCTGTAGGTGAGGAGGAATTGGCAGCAGTTCTGGCCAATATGGGGGAATATGGCCAGTTCTCCAGCACAGCAGGCGTCCCTGACGGTCCCGCAGAGGAAGAATTACCCGAGGAAATGCATGCAGAAAAGGCAGGGGAAGAAAACTTGCCTGGTTATGATAATGAAATGGAAGACAAAAATCAGCGACAATTTGTCCCCAAGACGCCGGAAGATATCCCAGATGAGGAAGGAGTGGGCTTAAGGGCCAAACCCTCTGCCGAGGCAAAGAAAATTAGGAAATTAAGAAAGAAACAGGAGAGGTTGTTGGGCACTATAGCCAGGCTCTGGCAGCAAATTCGAATTTTGAAAGCCAATTTGAGAATACAAAGGACCGCAGGGAAAAGGAGGAGGGCCACTGCAGCAAGAACCTCGAGGACAAGAACCCGTTTTGTTGGTCGAAACCCCATCAGGAGACCTACTGCCGAGGAACATTCTGCTGTTCCAAATGATAATGAGGAACAGGGTGCTGTTCCAAATGACATGGAAGAACAAACGGAGGGATAGACCGTTGTTCCATCTGGCCCTGAAGAACGGATGGACATTCCAATGGAACAACAAGAGGCTCTGATGGCAGAAGGACCACATCAACCCTTTATTCGCGTTAAGAAAGAAACAGAAAGCAAAGAGGTCCAAACAGAAGCACCACCCTCGGGGGTAATTCAGGTCCTAAACTCTAAGCAGCGTAATAGGAAGGTCCAGGTTAAACTTCCAGCCTCTATGGCTTTGTGGAAAAAGGATCCAAAAACCAGGGCCTCGCATAAAATGATGAAGGAAGCTCAGCAAGAAGCTGAGTAGCTGCGAGAGAAAACAGTCCCCAGGGAGAGATACGAAGAGCTACAACAACAACTTCGGGACATTAGTCAGTCCGAGAGCCAGGCCTTTGAAGGATAGCAAAAGGAGCAGGAAAAGGTTTCTAAGGTAACTCGTCGATTAGATAGTGTTGTTAAGCAGATGGACACTGTGTGTTCCTTATATAATGACGTTTTGACTTGTAGGGCCCCTGCTAAAAATTATGCTTTATTTTTGCTTGAACGATATTTGAGATTAAAAATAAAAGCCGTTAGGGCAAGAGCACCTATCCACATCAACACTGTTAATGATTTTATAGACTGTTGCAAGCACTATGGAGTTAAGGTTCAAAGGTTATTGTGCGAGTTTTACTTGCACAACCTTGTGCTAGACTAGGAAACTGATTTAAATCCTGGCCCTTTTGTTGGCGATATACAATTCCAAGCCTTTATCTCATTTGGGGTTAATCAGCTGAAATGGCTCAAAGCTTATAACACCTTTCAGAGACAAGAGAATAGCCTAGATTTATGGGTACGAGCTGAACCTAGAGACCCAGTGACGCTATGGAGAGAGCATAGGAGTTTTATGAGGATCCCAGGTGTCATCGAGATATTAGGACCCATGCACGAAGACTTGATCCAAAATAGTCTGGAATATTTCTTGACTATTAAAGACCTTGCCATCGATGCTGCAAAATTTCGATACCGGACCTCTAACCCAAACATCCAGCTCAGGGAACCATTCAAATACGAGAATTTCGAGCTGGCTGCCAACCGATTGAGCCTCTATGGGGAACGGATTCTGCAAGCAGGGCCATCCTGGTTGGGGTATCGATTTCGCAGTCCAATTATTTGGCACCCTGCACCCGGATATCAGGCCTTGTATGAGATGCCTGCAGATCAAATAGATCGGTTCTTTGACAATCTAGTTGCTCATCACGGTTGTCGGCCTCCTCGCGAGATCCCTTCTCCGGCCTATTCTCTCACCGCGCTTGCATGTCACTATAAGATGTTTTCATGACCGGCCATGAAACCCGGGTAAGCAGTGGGGGGTGTGTGGAAGCACTGGAAGGTATGCTTTGAAACAAGCAATCTAGTGGTTTTTCAATAATAATTCTAACCTTTTCTGCATTATGAATTCAAAGAAGATAAAGGATTTTGATAAAATGTGCAAAAATAGGCAAAGGGAGCTCAAGTGCAAATAATTGACGTTTTTCTATGCAGGAAGACGTGGAAGCAAGGAGTTTCCATCCAAAAGCGAGAAGCAGAGGGAAAATAACTGTTGTCCCTCCAGCGGGGAACCGGATGCGAACAAGATCAAGCAAAATCAGAGTTGAATAGTCCAGGAAAAGAATGCAGGATACCGAGTCGCAGAACGCAAGAAAGAAAAGAGAAGAATTGAACGATTAGCGAATTCCTTATGATCTTTGATCCTGAGGGATCACTGCTTTAACTTATCTTTGATTATCTAAATACCTCCGTCATTTCTTTTATATAAAGGCACCGCGCCATTGAGCAAGAGGACGATTGTTTTTATAATTCTAAGTTTTAGAACAAATTGTGATCATTGAGTCTCGCTGAGACCTGATTTTGTTATACTTTTGTTGATGCGATTAATATAAAAGACTTGGTGTTCATTTCGTCTCTGTGTCTGGAGTAACCTCAGGTAGTGTACCATTGGCAGCTAAGGGCCCGACTCCAAAGGACACTTTCTTTTGTATCATTATACAGTGATTTGCGTGTGGTTTGTTTATCTTTATTATTTAGTAATATGATACATCTTTCGTATGATATGCTATACTCTGTTATAATCAATATCTGAATTATTTCTCCATATAATGTCTCTGCACTGTACAATTGGATCTATTCACGGCTGAATTGCATCTTTAATCAGTTATTTATGTAACAGAATGTTGGTATGAATGTTATTGTTACTGGATCCATGTGAAATGATATTTGGGGGACTTGAAAGCAGTGTTACTCTATTTAGAAACATAGTCATATCATTCTATATTCTCAGATTGCTATATTAGTATAGACATGTACATACGGGTGATGGTTGTTGTTCCATAATTCGTCAAGGATTGTTGTTCCACTTTATTACTGTTGTTCCACTTTATTACTGTTGTTCCATTTTATTACTGTTGTTCCATTTACTGTTGTTCCATTTCCAGTTTGTTGTTCCATTTTACTTTCTGCCGTTCCATTTACCTGCCTTTGTTGTTTTGGTGTGAGAGAAGGCCTAAGGCTGTAGTGAGCCTCAGCAAGATGCTGCTTAGCTCCCAGACCTATAAGTTCATGCTCTAGTTTCCTTTCTTTATTAGTTTCTAGAGGGATGGGTTATTGCTTCCGTACCCTTGACTGATCAACTGTCTTGTGTGATTTTATCTTTTGGGTTAATTTAGTTACAGCTTAGCATCTGTTTTCTTTTGAATCTTCTGAACACTATACTATTGAGCATTACTCGGACAAATAGCCTCGGATTGAGCTACTCTTTGCAATAACAAAACGTGTCCGGATTGACTTATTAATGTGGGATAATTAGAGGTGTGAGAGACCCTAGTTATAGCTCTACAATAGCCACTTGAATCCCTACATGGGTGGGCCAGCTATCTGACTAGCCGACCGAAGCACACTCTTCGCACTCTTAGGAGCCGAACAAAGGCACGAGACTATAAAAATATGCAACAAATACTGGTACAGATGTATGGAAACAATTAAGACACAGATGTCTCAAAACAGAGGATGCAATAGATTCAACAAGCAGCGGCTCAGTGCACTGCCGACATTAGCACAGTTTGATGACAGTTGGAGGAACTTCTTGCCAAGATCGCCGCACCGACAAAGTGACTGGAGGGTGAGTCATGATGTTTGTGTTGGGGGCTTGTTGGGCATGGAATCCCCCCACGACATGTTTTGGGACTGAAAGCCCAAGCTTTGACCCAATATTGTTGTAAAGTATCCGCGAATTGGGGGCACGGAGTGTGCAATGTATGATAAAGTCGCAAGGTTGTCCACCCTAGTCTTGTAATGTAATGTCAGCCTACCCATGGTCTACAAACCATGGGATTGTATAAATAAAGCAAGGCTTTAAGTGTAAAAGATAGCATAGAATATCAAAGAAGCGAATGGCAAGAGTCTAAGTGTCTAAGTGTGTCTTAGGTCGTGGAGTAGAAGAAGGCTTTGCAACTGAGTGCGCAAAGGCCTAGTAGTCTGCAATTGAGTGCGTGGACCCCTACAACTCAGTTTGTAGGAAGGATTCAAGTCTGTAACTGAAGAAGAGAATAGTAAAGATAAGTTTTATCCAAATTCTATGTATCTATTTTGGCGTTATTACATGTTTGACATAAATTGCAAATATACCATTTATTTACTCCTCGCACCTGTATGAATGATTTATATTGCTAAGTATACTTTACACATGCAAGTAATCTAAGTTAATCAACTAATAGTAGAATACTAGTAAAGGCTTGGGTAATAACAGCATTTGGCCCATGAGTAGGGCTGCGTGAAGACAACATCTCAGGTTGTGAGGTATGGGCAAGTGCGCGTAGCGACATGCATGCAAGGTCAAACTACGAACCACTTGAACTCATCAGACATCTCCAAGGTGTAGAAACCTAGTTCTAGCACCTTCCCATACTACTTCAGGTGAGACCTCAGTCCGCGCTCTGTGGAATTTTACCGAAAGGGCCAGTAGTACTGGGATTTGTTTGGCTAAATCACCTCTGAACCTGGACCAGGCCCCAACAAGCCAACACAACATTCATACGAAGCGAAACACAACAAGCGCCAGAAACGTAGTGTGAGACATGAAAGGCGGGCTTACCCTAAAAAAACTGAGTTGAATGTGCCAACGACTCCTAGATGCAATGTGGGATGTTAGAGCTGCAATATTGATGTGAGGAATGAGCTCTGCAGTTTTTGGTTGATGAGTTTCGATAAAATCGAGGTTGTGACACGCATGCCACAAATCTAGGGAAAGTGACAGTTGGTGGGAGGTTTGTGAAATGATCCTTACAGTAACCTCCAATTGCAAAAAATATGTCCCTAAAACAAGGGATGCCTTTACTTGTTGCCTTGGGAGGAGTAGCACATGCATGAAAATTAGTTTTTCTCAGTCTTGGAGGGAGCCGTTCAACTCAATTGCAAATGCAACATTATGCTCAGTTGGGAGGAAAAAGTGTGCATTTATGGGAGGGAGATAAGTTGGTTGGCTAGAGGGATTGCGCAATTTCTGGGCATTGTAGCTGGCTACTACCTAGAATTGCACAATTTTTGGGTTGAGAAGTCCTGGTCGGAGGAATTGAACAATTTTTCTAGTGAACAGTGACAGGTCGATTTGCACAATTCTAGAGCCCAGCAGGCTGCAATAAAGAATTGCGCAATTTTTGGAGGGAAGGTTGGTTCCCCTCCAGAATTGTACAATTTCTTAAGGGATTTACTCAGCTTGCAGTTGGACCAAGTTTGATGAAACAACCTATGAGGGGGATGCAACAAGTTTTGATGGGCAGGCTGTCATTCTGCAAGAAAATCACTGAAGCTTGTGTACTTGACAAGACATGCTGTTATGAAATGTTGGTATGGAGGCTCCAAAATGAAGCTAAGGTAAAATTTTGGAGGGTGGTTGTATCCACTACAACAGACCCTAAAGAAATAATTCCACTTGGAAAACATTTGTATCAAATAATATCTAGGAAAATTATACTTATTAACAAAAAATAATAAAACTTAACTATAAGAAATCTAAAATTAATTCTATAATATCTCAACTAAGAATAACATTAACAATTTATTTAATATATTGAATAATCCTTTCCAACAAAAATAATAATCTTTTAATTGTGTTGCAATCCTTACTTGAAACCTGAAATATCAAATTGTTTACAAAAAGTTATCCATAAACAATAAATAATACGTGTATTCAATAAACCAAAACTACGTTGGCTCCAAAAGAGATTCTAAAGTAAGCTTCAATATAGTTCTCCACTACATTTCTTCAAATATTCCTCTAGCATTCTGAAAACCATTACAAGAGGTTGATTCTTCTATTTATTATAGTGTCTTTAACTAAAAATAATAAAAGCCAAAAATAAGACACAAGCTTAAAAACAAAGAACAAATTGTGCATCCCACTATGATCTAGGTGAACTTGATGACTCAATAAACACATGTTTGGCATTATAATTAGTCTACTACTTGAATAGATCCTCAAACAAGAAATTATGAGGGATTAGATGTTGATCCATAGGAATACTTAGAGTTTCATTTTATTCTTGAAGTGTCAATTATACTTCTTTACCTTTGGAATTAAAAGTAACATGTTGGGTCCCCATAATACTAGTGATTACCCCATTACTATTGTAGTTGTACCCCTTATTAATATTGTTGTGTGCCTATTGTGCCCATATTGTTACTATTGTGCCCCATAGAAGCCCACTATTGTTATTATTGTGCCCTTACATTATTATT
>APFE031592419.1:14299-30081 GCA_000404065.3 Pinus taeda | reverse complement strand
ACTCCATCAACATTGTCAGTGAAATCTTCAAAAAAGTCTTTTCTATAAGTCATGTGACAGGTTGCTCCTGAATCAAGTAGCCAATCATTTTTCCAGGAAGCAAGTGAAGTGTTAAACAAATCTTCATTTACTCCAATGTTAAATTGTGCCTCAATATAGTGAGTGGATTCAGGTGCTTTACCTTTGTCTGTATCATCAGTTTTACCTTTCTGTTGGTTTCTTCTCTGCTCAATTTTGTCCCATGGTAGCTTGCATGTAGAGGCATCATGTGATCCATTTCTTTTGCAGCGAATACAATGTAAATCTGCTTTTTCTCCTTGAGGATGTCTGCCCCCCCTGCCTCTGAAGTATCTTCCTCTTCCTCTTCGTCCACCTCTTCCTCTTGTAGAATCTTGAGCAGGATATTTTTCTTTATTAGCCATGCATACAGTCTCTTCAGAAAATTCAGGGACTATCTTCTTTCCAAAGGCTTTTTCCCTTTCAGCAAACTTTTTCACAAGAGAGTCAAAGGTTATGTCCTTGAGATTTCCATTTGCTTGCAAAGACTCAAGATAATTGGAGTATGTACGATATAGTGCCTTGAGAAAAGCAATAAGAGATATATCTAGCTCAACTTTAGTGGATTTGATATCATGCACTATAGATTTTATTTCAGATGCAAGAGCAAGAGGGTCATTATTTTGCAGTTCAAGAGTGAAGAGTTTAATCATAAGTTGGACTACTTCAAGTGCAGAATGTGAGTCATAGAGCTCTTTCAGCTTTTGTAAAGCTTCAAAGGCAGTTGAACATGTTGTAAGGTGACGACTCACCTCCTTATTTACAGACGTTGCTATTAATGCATACGCTTTGTTGTTCTTGTTTTCCCAGATGGCAAGTTCTTTGTCTGATGTAGGCTTTTCAGGGTCACTGTCTCCTTCTCCAACACACACTCCTTTCCACAGCTCATTGAAAATGAGGGTGTGTTGTACCATCTGGGACCAGTCAGGATAGTTCTCCTTGCCAGTGAGAACTATTCCTATCATAGAGATGATTGAATGCATTCTGTAAAAGGTTACTTTTGCTGATATAAAAAAAACTTTTGCTGATATATACTTCTAATGGGAAAAAAAAATACTCTTAAAAAACTTCCGCTGCTTTTAAAAAAATGATTTTGCTATGGAGAAAAAATCATTAAAATTCTGCTACATATATCTCCACATATATATCTCAAAAAATCAGCATATATAACACCATATTCACAATTCTGGTACATGTATCACTGCAAAAATATTACGATATTTTGGTGATGGGTGTAAAGCACTCAGAGCGAATTCAGAACAATTGAAATCACATTTACAATTCTCCAACTTATAATTCTGCTAGATAGTCTCAATCCGCACGCACACTGTGACAACATATCCTGGACAGAAAAGCATCGAAAACTGAGCGTTCAAGGCAACGACATATGCTTTCATGTAGAGCAATATATTGTTGGATACATGAGTATTACACGATCAGTCACTCGGCTCAAATTAGAGATCTTTGTCAGATTTAAAAACACCAGATTTGAAAACACCAGATTTAAAAACAAAACTTATTATTGCTCCCTTACTGCCCTCCCCAACAGCAACTATGAAGACGAAATTCCGTTTCACCGATTGCACCCGAATGGTTTCAACGTCAGGAACGCTACAGGGAGTACCAAATGTTTTAACTATCGTCTACACGCAAGCGGCATCCAAGTCATAAAAGTTCAGCCGAAACAAATTTCTTTGTTATGCACCAGCCGGGAAACGAACCCGAACTCCAGGGTCATTCGAACTCCACGCCAGGGTCATTCGAACTCCACGCAGGATCGAACTACTCACGCAGGATCTTACACACTGAAGGTCCCCAGTTCAAGCCTGGGCAGCACCACCAGTTTATCGACTATAGGCCACGGTCATTCGAACTCCACGCAGGAGTAACTCCACGGCATCCAAATAGCGACTATAGGCCACGGCATCTAAATAGTGTGAGACCATATGTTTAATACAGGCAGCGGGCAGGTTCCAATGAACGCTACCCCACACAGGTTCCAAATATTCAATTCAAGCAGCGAACCAAATATTTAATACAGGCAGCGAGAAAAAAAATCCTTCATAACAGCCATACGTTACCAATTCAAGGTGTTTCAATGCTTTGAAATTCCAGGCGTTTCAATGCAGGCAGTGGCAGTCTTCAGGCACGCTCTTCAGGCATTTCAATTTCAGAGATGTCAAAGTAATGCTCAGGTCTGAGCAGCTCTCAGGACAGCAGGAGTTACAGCTATTTCTGGGACCTGTGCTCTGATACCATGTCAGGCCAAGGTAACTCCAGAATGAATGAGTGAGAGAAAACTGATTGCTTTATTCATTTAGCTAATACATATTTATATATACAAGCATGATGGATCAGTTATGTCTCAGCCTGAAGGATTTGTTGTGAAAGGACATGAAGGATTTGGTGTTTTATTCTAGGGCATATGGGCTTCTGATACACCACTCTTCTCGTTGTTACGAGCTTCTGGGTTTCGGGGTTCCAATATTCTAGGGCATATGGGTTTCTGATACACCACTCTTCTCGTTGTTACGAGCTTCTGGGTTTCGTGCCTCCTACTTTCTACCCTTACTCCTTTTCTATCATGTTACAGGCTTCTGGGGTTCTAGGCCTCCGGGCTTGACACTGTGGCTCAATGTTCTCCTACATAATGTTATAGCCTTCTGAGATTCTAGGGTTCTAGGTTTCCAGGACTACTACCCACTACCCTTACTCAATTTCTATCATGTCATGGGCTTCAGGGGTTCCAAGTTTCTGGGCCTGCTACACATTGACTTGGGGTCATTCAACTTTGACTGGCTCTATATTTTGATCCAGGAGGCCATTTTCAGACTTTTGCATGTCACTAGAAATATCTTTCAGGGCTATGTCCATCTGCTTGGGTTCCATCTACATATGAGATGATTTTACGCTCCAAAACTCACTCCAAAGACTCTATACTATTCTGCTCTTGCTTCTTCTTCTTGTGCCTAGAACCTGCTCTTCTGAGGCATTTCTTTGATACCTATTCCACTTGTTGACATCAATGGACACCTTGGTTACTTCAATGGACACCTTGTTAACATCAATGAAAACATTTTAGCAACAGAGACTTTGTATCTTAGCTGAAAAATTAATGAATATCTAATAGAACAAGAAGAATTAAATTATGGGTTTTCCCCCTGAGGGGTTTTTCCCTGGTCTCCAACCATATCTTAGTGTCTCTATTTGTGCATGCTTTTATTTTGATGTTCCTTTTATTGTTCTATTTCATTGTTGATGATATTGTTCTTTGTACATAATTGCTAATTATGTGATGATGTTATGGGGTGAATTCATATGTAAATGATGAAATGAAATTATCTAAAGCAAAGAACAATATATCCCTAAGAAAATTTAACATGGTATCAGAGTTGGGCTAAAGAAACGTCATCACCCCCATGAAGACATCATTGGTTGCAGTAGATGAAGTCAGTGGAGACCCAAAACAATGTTAGGGTTTGAAGGAAACCCTAGTTAACCTAGTTATTAGAGTTTGATATCATGAGGATAGGGTTTGGAAGAAACCCTAGAGTGTAAAGAGAATGGATATGATAAAGGCTCGAGTTATACAATCTTGAAACCCTAGCATGATTAGTAAGAAGATTGTAACCCTAGATGGTCTAGCCTATGCTAGGCCTGGTTGTTAACGAAGTCAGTTGAAAATATTGAGGGAAACATTGACATAGGGCTATTGGAGGCTAGTTCAAGAGGGATTTAATCACCTCTTGTTAAATATAAGTAACTTCTAAACTTATTTATTTATAACATTACTCTTGTTTAGATTTATTGTTTTGATTATTTCTTATCCTTCCTACATGAATATTTGAGTATTTGAATACTTCTAACTTCCTGATGAAGATGTGATAAGTAGATCCTTCTTGAGGATCATTTGGATACTAAAAGATGCAGGAAATGAGTGCTAGTGTAAGAAAAGAGAAGATTGTAACCCTAGATGGTCTAGTCTATGCTAGGCCTGGTTGTTAATGAAGTCAGTTGAAAATATTGAGGGAAACATTGACATAGGACTCTTGGAGGCTAGTTCAAGAGGGATTTAATCACCTCTTGTTAAAGATAAGTAACTTCTAAACTTATTTCTTTATAACATTGCTCTTTTTTAGATTTATTGTTTTGATTATTTCTTATCCTTCCTACATGAATATTTGAGTATTTGAATACTTCTAACTTCCTGATGAAGATGTGATAAGTAGATCCTTCTTGAGGATCATTTGGATACTAAAAGATGCAGGAAATGAGTGCTAGTGTAAGAAAAGAGAAGATTGTAACCCTAGATGGTCTAGTCTATGCTAGGCCTGGTTGTTAATGAAGTCAGTTGAAAATATTGAGGGAAACATTGACATAGGACTCTTGGAGGCTAGTTCAAGAGGGATTTAATCACCTCTTGTTAAAGATAAGTAACTTCTAAACTTATTTCTTTATAACATTGCTCTTTTTTAGATTTATTGTTTTGATTATTTCTTATCCTTCCTACATGAATATTTGAGTATTTGAATACTTCTAACTTCCTGATGAAGATGTGATAAGTAGATCCTTCTTGAGGATCATTTGGATACTAAAAGATGCAGGAAATGAGTGCTAGTGTAAGAAAAGAGAAGAGGGAGTAGGAAAATGAATCTAGAACATGAAAAGGAACCTGATGCAAGGAAGCAAGGGAAAGGTATTCTGATCATATGCGATATGACAAACTATATGTGCTACAAGTTGCTAAGGTATACAAATATTATGAGGTATGTATAATATAGCATAATTACTGCAATATTATGTTTCGATGGAAAACTAAACCCTGAGGTATGACTAGACTATTACCCTTCAGAAATGTCTTGACTCATAATATTGTTAAGTAATACATTCCAGTCATATACATATGTGCATTTGATTGTTGGTACATGTGATATACTAGTGCATTTTACAGTAACAATTAATATGACTTTGATATAAGATGACTTGACGTTGTTGACCATACTTGTAATGAGTATGGTAACCCTGATAGTAAGAAGTGTTTTTGTAAGATTCTCAGGATCCACTCCCTTGTTAAGTAACTATATCTTTGATTGATCTTGATAAGTTGTAATTGTTGTAATGAATTAATAGAGTGGATCCCTAAATTGATGGTGTTAGACTCTAATGAAAATGATTACGTAACGTAATAGAGATGTGATATTGTGACCATGACCCTTGAGGTATGGTTGTGTAGTTGAAAAATTTCCTAATTAAATGACATTAACTCCTGATAAATAAGTGATGACATGTACAATAAAGCCAAATTGAATAAATATTGTTGAATTGTCATATATAGAAGTGAATAGTTGATGTTAACTTCATTATCTGATATATGACAATTCTTGTATAAACTAAGATGGCTATGCCCTGAAGAAAAAATGATCTTGATGTATGACAATAATATGATAGATAGGTTGAAGTATTGATTGATTATGATTGAAGAGACTTCCCATTTAGAGGGAGAGACCCTTGATTAGATCCTGACACCTATTATTTAATGATTGAAAACTTGAGGCCACCTCTGAAGTTTTGAGATGGATGAAAAGGAGACCCATGGTTGCAGATTGAAAAAAATCTTATAGACTTGATTGGTGATCATATGATGTTGTTAAATATATGTCTTTGTCAATTAATTTTATGTGTTAGTAATTCATTTCTAACAAGATGGGTTTACCTCGAGAAATTTCACGATCCACTTCTCACATATAAGTATATTAGAGGATTTTCTTGCTAGAGAAAGTGTATTGTCAAAATCATGGCATGCTAGATTACATTGATAGATTATTTAGCTAGATCCAACAATGAGAAATTAGTTAAATGGATCCTTGTGTTTCTATCATGCATCCTGACCTGGATAAAGTACTAACATATATACATATATATGGTCGGGACAAAGATATCTCCACATATTGAGATTATGGTATTGTATCCCTGCGTGAGAGGGAGACATGATGAATATGGTATTATTTGCTTTATGAAAGTATTTTATCTAACATGATATTTATTTGATGTCCTATATGAACATAAAATCAAAATAGTAATGCTCTAATAACCACATAAGTTAGTGTGGTTGAACTCTTTAGTGAGTTGTTTGAGCCAATACCAGATATAAACACTTTGATACGTTTCTTATCTTTAGAGAGCAACTTGGATAGATGGATATGACCCTCCCAAGTAAGGGTCTCAACTTATCAAGAACACTAAGCATACTTTTCCCCCTTGTTTGAGTTCTCAAGCAAGGAATGGAGAATTAAGGGCTCCTGGGGTTGAGTTATCTCTAGAAGATAGGATGGTTGTGATCCTTACCCTCTATGGTTAGTGGATTTCACCTATTGTCACCGTAAGGTGTGTGTGATCCTTGTTACTTATAAAAATATGGGTATCTCCCCCTATAATCATTGACAAAGTATGCCCCCGTATGCATCCTATCCACAAAAGGGGCTTTTTGGGATTACCTCCCCATCAAGCCAATGTGTTTAAATGACTTGAGTACATGTGATCCTTGCATAGAAAGTGGATCTCCCTCACATATAAAGGATTTAGGTGTTCTACTACTTCACTCTTCAGGGTCAAATTCAGAAGATCAACAAACATTGGGATGGTTGTGATCTCTACCCTATATATAGCAATTTTGATCTCGCTTGGTGACTAGGCAACAGTATGGATGTGATCCTTGCTGGTAGATGGATCTCACCCAATTTTCACTGGATGATAGGATGAATGTGATCCTTGTTGGTAGATGAATCTCACATATTTTTATTGGATAGAAGGTTGTAGCTTGAGCTCCCCTAGGATGTTAGATTCCTCCTCTTTAAATTTGAGATTGTTCAACAAGTGAAGATGGGCATGAATGGTCTGAGACGAGATATGACTTTATAATGACATCGTCTCTAATTCATATGAATATATTGATTATTAAATATAGGGTGGAATTTGAGTGCTCCCATATGATAATGATTGAGTTCACAGGGTGGTAGTTGAAGCTCCCCTATGATGATTCTTCTTCTTTTTCTATTGGGTCAAGATTGTTCAGTTAATGATTAAAGGAAAATGAGACTAGAAGAGACTATGGATAAAATCGATATGTAATAATGATGTTGTTTCCTACCTTCTTATGTTGAGACATGTCATCTGGGATAAGACTTATGATGGTCACTTTCTTAAGACTTATATTTTAGTTGGAAATTCCTCCCTAGCTGAGAGGGAGTGTTGAAAGTTGGAAAACATCAAGATGAATTTTCCTAAGGGAACCCCTAAGTCCAAAATTGCAAGCCCTGTGGTCAATGAAGAATACTATTCTAAGCAAGAAAATTTATATATTTAAATTTTCATTCAATTTGAATTTCCCTCCCAATTAAATGGTTAGCCTCGCTAAAAAACCCAAGGGTTTAATTTGGCACCTTAGTCACCAAATTATATAAATAAGAAATCCATGAAAAGATATATGATATAATTGAATGGGTTGTTGATTATTCTTATAAGGTTTGATGGTCACACATCTGTGAATGAACTTTCATCTTTGGTACAGTATTCATATGGTCAAAACCTTTACATGGTCCAAATCTCTCACATCACTCTAATAGATATTGTCTCTCGCTCTTGGTACTCGCATACGGTTCAAGACTCGCTTATGGGAACATGTTCTCGTTCTTATGATGTCACTTCCATATCCTAACTACATGACTCTCAGATATCATACAACACTCTCCCAGAAATGATCTTGCTCGAGTATGACTGAAATGATCTTTCTTGGGTATAATTGTAATGATATCTCTCCAATATGTCTGAAATGGGATATAATGATTTTCGTTCTATTATGGTATTTATCTCCCATCTATGAAATTGTATCATTGTAATGCCAACATAAATATATGGCATCGATATACTGGTTATATTCTACGATCCTCTATGATATGTATGGCTTCTTGACATAGTATATATGTTATGTTCCTCAGCGAATGTACCTAATTGTGTATGGAATCAATTTACCATCCTTTGCAATATGTTACAACTTCTATGCATTGTACTGAAAAGGTATTGTATAACACTTTTATCTCGATTGGTATGGCCCTATGGACCAGTTAGTATGGTTTGATTAGTATGGTTGGTTTGTCTCAGTATAGCCTAGTGTATATGACTACAACATGGTCGATATTTTGGCCTAGTATGGCCTGACATATATGGCCTAAGTGGCCTGCATGTAAGAGTGGCACAGGGTGGCTTGTCATCATTAGTGAGTAAGGCCCAAGTGACCCACTAACAATAGTTAGCATGATCGAGGATGTCTCAATAATAGTGGTCATCATAGCTTAGGGTGACCTGACAACAGTGGTAAGCATGGCCCAGGGTGGCCCAACAGTATTGGTAAGGCAACATGGCCTAGTGATATGAAACGAAAGTATGACCTAGTGGTACGGAACAACCGGCATGGACCCACGTGTGTTATAGAAATATTTGGGCACTATAACCCCAATCTCATATCTCCATAAACTAATGGCTTCTAAGCCCCTAAAAGTGTTGTTTCATACCCTAAAGGAGCAAGGTCAACTAATTATATCATCTCCTAGAAGTTCTCCCTGAAAAACTACTTAGAACTGGTCAAAACAGGACCATACAGACTGCTTAGTGCTAAGGGTGTGATGCATCTCACCTACCACATGCAAAAAGTGTGATACATATTGAAAAGCCCTTCTATAGGGTGCGATGAGCGAGAGCAAACAAATGGCAGAGGCAGTTGGCTAGGTGGAAACCCAGAGAATCTTCTAGAAACTGCCATTTGACACTTGCCTCTCTGAATTCACCCAGGGATGAGTAAGAGATCATGAAATCTCCAAGTGGAACCAAGAACTATCATAGAGATGACACTAATCACAATCCCAGAAGCTGACTCACCCACTTGCAAACATCTATATATGGATCCCTCATCCTAGAGATCCAAAGGCTGGAATTTTGTATCTTGTAAGGAAGTGTTGTTGTTTTCTTTGTGGAACATCATAGTGTTGGGTGATCTAGCTTTTCATGAGGTGAAGAGGGATTTCATGCTGGGAGGATGGCGCTGGGTCAGACCAATGGGTTGTAATCCTCTCTTCTACTACTTCTATCAACAAAGCTATTTGAGTTTTCCTCCGTATTCTTGTATATCTTTGAATCTTGAATTGATATATGCATTTGTATGGTTAATATATATTTGATCCTATATTGCTTATGGTTATAGATCTCTATGCTTTGATGGTATTATACTGCTTTGACTCTACAGGTGTTCTTTGAAGTGGGACAAGTAAATAAGGAGTGGCGAAGCTCTGTCAAAGGAGGGAGGAAACAAGAAAGGAGCCAAGCGAAAGGCTGAGGTTGGTACTCTCTGCTTCTCTCTCATCTATCTCTCATAAAGGAAAACGCAAGTAACTTTAGTTTGTTTGTTTCTAAGATAGCTACCCATCTTAGTGGGACTAGCAGCTCTGAATGGACACTAGTTTTCCCAATAACAAAATGGCGACTCCACTGGGGAGCGAATAGCTTGTTTGCTTGTTTATATTTTTTTACTTTATAAACTATAGATGGAGCCTGAAGTTAAGCCAGCTAGCCTTCGAACTGCATTTGCTATGCAAGTGCAAAGTAGATCAACGCTGCTTCAGTCAATCTCCGGGTTTGTTTATGAACTGAACAACTGACTTGCAAACATCCTAAGTGCCCTGGTGGTAGCCTAAGTAACTTCATTAGATCAGCCCCTATGCTTAGTTTTTACTGACTATCATTAGCTCAGCCTAAATCCCTGAACTAAGCTGCAAACTGTGAGCAAAAAACCAAGCCCAATCTCATCCCTATACCATCGCACTGTCTCTCATTGGCAGTCTGGATGCATCGCGCCTCTCGTGTGTTGTAGGTGAGATGCATCCCTATTTCCCTGTGTTACAGGTGCGATGATCAGATGAGACTGTTTCTGCCTCCAGATTTTGGTTTTTTTTCATTGTATTCAGCTTTATTCAGTAGTTTTGATGTCTGTGATTAGTATATCACTGTTGAAAATCCCTTCCTTTGCATTATTCAGCCTCCATTGGATAAAGAATCGTGAATGTTTTATGTATTTTTCGTCATTTACAGTTCTCTTTGGCAAACAGTAGCTTAATCGAACTGTCATCTTTTGATTTGAAAGTGACGCAAGTGTCTTTTGCAGTCAAAGAAAAGAGTCTTTCTCTTTTTGATAGTCGATTACACTTTTTCCATTGTATTTGATTTGAATTAAGAGTATTTCAAGTGTCGAAAGAAATTTTTGAATTCGAAATCGCAGTGTCATCTTAATCTTCCTTTCGTTTTTTGAAAAGAAAATTGTTAGTACTGTCGCTTTGAAAAAATAGTTCAGATCTGTACTTAGCGTTCTTTTTGTCATTCACACATTAAGAAAGCAGAAAACAAATACATGCATGTGCATTTGCAGTTAGACTACTTGTGGAAATTGATTTAGGACAGTGCATCTTAGTGTGTGCTCTCTGCTCTATGTTGAAAGGATTTTACTTCTCTTTCCTTAGTAGCTAGGATTTTCATTGCAAAAAGAAAGTAAACGATTGTTTATCATGTTAGATTGCATATTTAGGAGTTGTATATCTACATCACGTGGTGAACCTTAAAGGCAAACTTCTTAAGAAAGATCAATTGTAAAATAAATTTCAATGAACATAAAAACGCTTTGGAACCTAACGCACAACATTTAGAAGTCTAGGCTAGAGATATTTCGGCATTGTAAATCCTGGTAACTATCGCTTTCATCGTAGGTTGGGTGATTCCTCCTCTTTGAGATGACAAGTGCTAGTACGGACTTGTGCTCCCATGTACCGTCAAGTATATATTGGGAGACCACAATAGGCTACATCCTTTATCCTTAGGAACATGTTTGCGCCCTATCGATCGCAATGACTAAACATAGAATTCGGAAAGATAGGACTGCGTACGTAAAAAGTACTTTTGCAGCTTGGCGATTGGTTTGGTAATCACTCTGTCTAGATTCACAAGAGTTCACTTTTGTTCCTTTTAAGACTCCTTAAAAGAAAAGGTCCATCTGAGCACTTGTCACTTCAGGCTCATTAAAAATCAAAGGCGACTAGAGTCATCTTTAGCTTTTTCTCGACTTTTAAAATTTGAAAAAGAAAGTTGTGTCAAAGCATCATAAAATTTATTTTAATTGGAATAACATCATTGTTCCCTCGTTGGTCTTATGTTGAGAAAATGGAGTCCACCAATCAAGGGTTTCCCCTTGGGGGGAATCCTAGTCCTTTCTCCTCTTGGGAGATGTTGGTGCACCTCATATGGCCACATTGTCCCTTCCAGGACTGACAATTGGCCTGTCGGTATGGCTTTTCTCGACCTCTGTCGTACAAAACACTGTGTTTCCTAAGCAATCAAATCAGCAACTAGATGATACTAGAGTTACCCCCCAACCTTCTACTTCATTCGTTTCTCCCTCTCCTTCTTCCTCTTCACTTGGTGAAGCTAGTAAAGCTAAAAACCAAGTAACAAAGAAGAAGAAGAAGAAAGGGAAGGAGAAGAAGAAGAAGAAGCCAACGGAAAAGGGGGCAACCGTGCATCGTCTGGCAAAAATCCACACACTGCACCATCCAAACCTAAATCTCCATGTGTCATTTGCAAGGGAGACCACTATCATCGAGATTGTCCTTGCATTCCATGAATCTTAAGGGACTGGTCTCCCCGCTTGCACAATCTGACGTCCTCAACCTCTGACGATCATGTTGAAAGTACACCATTAACTAGTGAAAACGAAGTCAATGGAAAAAAAGGAAGATCTAAAATTCCTTGTAGACTGTGTGAAGGTGATCATGCCCTCCACCGTTGTCCCTTCTTAGACGAAGCTAAAAGAGTCTTGGATAACAGTCCTGCTTCACCACTATGGCTTCCTCTTGGACACAAGAAACTCTTGCCGAGTCCATCGCTAGTTGAAAATCCGACTGACACACATTTGTTGTCGGTCAAAGCACCTATTGTTGAAGATAAACCCTCTGAGTCCACACCAGACCAAAGTCAACAGGTCGAGACAGCAGTCGACCCAATCTTGTCTTCATAGGATCCACTTTCATCTGATACCGTCACCAAAGAAGATGAGAATGACACCGTTCAAATTCTTTTCGTAAACACAGACTTCGATGAACATGGGGGCAATCTACCCATTCCTTTACCACAGGAAGGAAGTTCGTCAGAGATGTATCCAGCCATTTATTCGGTCCCACCTCCAAGCAATCTATTCATTTCCTTCGATTGGAATCTACTAGGCAGACCCCAGCTACCATCTAATGTACCATTCTGAATCATAGTACAATCTTACAGAATGGTCATGGTTGGTACTATCATAGATGAAGGGGCTTCTGTGAGTATCCTTTCCTCAACTACTTGGAAAGTGCTTGGTTCGCCATCACTTCTGCCTGAGATTCGAAATCTGACAGGCTTCAAGAAAGGAACCAGTCGACCATTAGGGATCCTTCCAAATTTTCCTATAACTTTAAGAAGGAAAACCATTTATCTGAACGTGATGGTAGTCTAAGGACCTTTATATTACAATCTACTCCTTGGGCGTGACTACATTTATAGCATGGGAGTTATTGTTTCCTCACTCTTTCGAGTGATGTGTTTTCCACATGAAGGTAGAGTGGTCCAGCTCGTAGACCAACTTTCATTCCCCAGTTCACACATAGCTAATAGTCAAGTGCCATCCCTAACTAGTCTTTTTGCACAAGGAATGTCTCACCAATCTCCAGTCCACCCACCTGATGAGCGCGAGTGATTCGGTGATTGTGACTGAAACCCAAGGGGCATGCACCCTGGTCTGCTTCGGCAGGAAAACTTTAGGTATAGAGTAGGTTTCTGCGGAGGATATATGACTAGTCTGACACACCCGTCCATTTAGGAAAATGGGATTAGACAGGAATAATATTCCCTCATCAAAGTTATGTGAGTGGAGGCGATGCGCCATTCACCTTTGTCTATTTCAATGGATAGATCCAAGGAAGTGTTTTGTCTGCAAATGCGGATGGTGCAATCTTGCAAATGCAAGAACTTTCATATGGTAACCTGGAAACTCTACTTCTCTATACCTGGAGGCATGCAAACCTTTTTGCATGTAAGTGAAAAGTGAACAGCATAACTCTAACCCCATAGTTTTTACTAACTTCGACTGCTTAAGTTAGGTGATTGATCTGATCGACCATTCGCCTTTGCAAGGGCCAAATGGCACCGGAAAAGTAAAGGAAGAGCTTTCCTACCTAACCCCAGCAGTTCTTTAACCCCTAGGACAGTAGTTGGTCATTCCTATCTTGCATGCAAAAGGTTCTGGAGCAAAGTTTCGAGTGGGGCAAGCTCCCTAAAAAATGAACCTATCGATGAGACATCCTTATTATACGACTGGCACGAGCATTTTTTCGCGAAGTTTAAGCTCGTTAAAAAGTAAACCTAGCAATGAGCATATGTTCAACTAGAGTTTAAGCTCATTAAAAAATGAACCCACCTTCGGCAAATAACCATTGCGATCGCATTATTATCAGCTTTTTAACCTTGGTCATGTTCTTACCATCACATCCACTCTTTTTTAGCCGATCATATGCCTCCATTTGATTGTTTACCCCTTTTTGAGGAACAACAGCGACGAGTGATTCTATAGCCACCTTCTTTACACTTCCGTGATTGAAAAGTTCCAAACCTTACCTGGAACCAGCTGCTATCCGAAAATATCACTCGTTCCTCAAAAAATGAGTCTCCTTTAAGCTCTTTTCATTTGACTCGTAAAATATGAAAATATTGCCGAGTAATTGGCCTCTCCGACTCGTTAAAGTGATTGGAAGTGCCATCCCTCCTCTAGATTTTAATCTTTTGGACCTGAGGGATCACTGCACAAAAAGATCGAGTGCTTGTCTTGTTCGACTTGTTAAAACTATCAAAAAGTCATCCCTTTCGTATTATTTTATACTTTTTCAGACTTAAGGGATTATATTATGAAAAAGGATTACTGGAGTTTCCTTTCAGTCTCTTTTCAGACTCTCTAAAATTGAAAAGAACTGAGTTTTCTTTGTCGTTAAACTCATTAAAACAATAGCGACAAACTTGTCCATGCAGACAAAAGCGAGTTTCACTGTCGCTGGGCTCATTAAAACATAGCGATGGGTTTGCCCGAAGGGAAAATTATAGTACAAGCATATGTTATCCTCCTCAAGTTTGACAAAAATAAAGAGGTATTGGTCAGAAATGACTGGGGAAAAATTGGGAAGAAAACTTGAAGAAACTTTATTGGTAGCAGGTTTCTCTTGAACATGACACTTTCACTCCATCACCATGTTTGAGTCAGGTTGGGTTATTCCGTTCACCGGTCATATCACCATTGGTCCTCTGTACCATCCATTTTTGGGGTTATTGCTACCAATCCATTTTAATGTTGTCGATATGTTCAAGAGAAGTCGCTCAGAGAATTCACCAACCCAGCTTATGACTCATCTGCTGCAATACCTTCATGCTTCATTCTTTCATGACCACCACCCTAAACCTTGTATCATCAAATCATTTTCACATCCACAAAATCATTTGCTGCATTTCATGTCGTAGATGTGGGATTCATTAAGGCCCTCCTACGAAGGGTCACTTCTTGTCGACATCAACTCATTATCCAATAAGTCAACTTAGGAACAACCATTTCAGTAATTTGAAGCTTGCATGCCTCAATGGCAAGTTTCTCACTTTCGGCGACAGGTTTACATCAATGACCTTCGACCGAAAGATTTTGCGTGGCGTTCGACATCAAGTCCCATATTCGCACCACGTGAATTGTACTACAGTACCTTGTGGGTCATTATCATTATCGGTGATTCCTCTCGCGCCTATTAACAACTTACATCATTGGCTGGTAATCAGGAGATGTCTTTCCATGTTCGACTTCAGAACATCTTTTCACATGGATCGACTTGTACTTCGGGCGAAGATTGAATGAGTTTGAAGACCCCGGATCTAGTTTCATCCATCCGGGCTACGATATATTTAGGAAAATAAAGACATCAAATGTACATCATAGCTGCATAGATAATCATCTAAGCCAAAGGATGATGGCTCTACCATAATCAACAGTCTGTCACACAGATGGTTGTCTGTCATATGTACATGAAAATGAATTTATAAAGCTAAGCATGGGAATGCCCACCTCAGCTAGATCATGAAAATATTATGAAGATAATGTATTGTATTGTATCTTATTACAGGTCACCTTTCAATTCAAAAAACCTCGGATCCTCATGATAATGCATTTCACCCGACATCAGAAGATTTACGACCTCATTCTTTAGGGGGCAACTGTTATAGACATATTTGGGCACTGCAACCCCAATCTCATATGTCCATAAACCAAGGGCTTCTAAGCCCCTAAAAGTGTTGTTACATACCCTAAAGGAATAAGGTCAGCTGATTACATCATCTCCCAGAAGTTCTCCCTGAAAAACTACTCAGAACTAGTCAAAATTGGACCATACAGACTGCTCAGTGCTAAGCGTGTGATGCATCTCACCTACTACATGCATAAAGTGCGATGCATACTGAAAATCCCTTCAGTAGGGTGCGATGAGCGAGAGCAGACAAATGGCAGAGGCAGTTGGCTAGGTGGAAACCCAGAGAATCTTCTAGAAACTGCTCATTTGACACTTGCCTCTCTG
>APFE031592419.1:1663-13765 GCA_000404065.3 Pinus taeda | reverse complement strand
TTCTCTCTCATCTATCTCTCATAAAGGAAAACGCAAGTAACTTTAGTTTGTTTGTTTCTAAGATAGCTACCCATCTTAATGGGACTAGCAGCTCTGAATGGACACTAGTTTTCCCGATAACAATGTGGCCCAATGGTGTATATATATGGTTCTCATGGACCACAAATATATGACAAGAAATATGATATAATAGTGTGGTTGCATCATATCAATGTCATCACTAAATTGATAACAATATGTTATGGAAGTGTTGACAATAAATCTTGTTCACGAATGAAGTTGTGAACAAGACATGTATAAGCCCTAGTTCATCTGAAGTGTTCGACTATATCTCATGATATTGATACTTTGTATCTTATCTTAACAATTGATGAATATTTAATAGAAGAAAAAGAATTGAATTTTGGGTTTCCCCCTTTCGGAGTTCTACCCTGGTCTCCAACCAAATCTTGGTGTCTCTATTTGTGAATGCTTTTCTTTTGATGTTCCTTTTATTGTTTCGTTGCATTGTTGATTATATTTTTCTTTCTACATAATTTCTAATGATGTGATGATGTTATGGGGTGAATGCATATGTAAATGGTTAAATGCAATTATCTAAAGAAAATAACAATATATCCCTAAGAAAAATTAACAAAGGATTGAGTGATATAGTCTTGAAACCCTAGCATGATCAGTGAGAATTTGTTCTACCACCTATGGCAGATTTAATATAACCCTAGATGGGCTAGTCTCACTATATGAGATGATGTGTTGGGCATGGTTGCTAATGAAGTCGATTGAAAACACTGATGGTGCCAAGATAAGGCATCTCCTCTTTTGTTGATATATGTTTAATGATCTGTGGTACCTCATGATAGGGATTCTTCTAAAGACACCATTGACATGTAGAGGATGTACATTAATGACTCTTGGAGGCTAGATCAAGAGGGAGTTGATCACTTCCTTCAATCCTCATTAAAGATGAGTACCTTCTAGATTTATGTTATTTATTTATGACACTGCTCTTGCTTACATTTATCATTTAGATTATTGCTTATTCTTATTGCATTACTATTTGATTATTTGAATACTTCTAACTTTATGATGTGGATGTAATAAGTAAATCCTTCTTGAGGAACATCTAGATGCTAAATGGTTCAGGAAAAGAGATTTTGTAAGGAAAAGAAAAGGAAGTATAGGAAGAGGAAGCTAGAGCAGTGTGTAAGCTCTACAACTACTAATGACAAAGCATATATGCCATCCAAATGCTACAAGTTGGTAAAGGTATCCAAATATTACAAGGTATGTTTAGTATATTGTTTCAGTGTTATGTTTTAGCTGCAATGTTGGATGGAAAGTTAAGCCCTGAGGTATGACAAGAATATCACCCTCATAGATGACTTGATCCATGCATGCTTGTCACATACATATGAAGGTAAGTTTGATTTCTAGTGCATGTGATATCTGTGATATCTTGGTGCACTTTATATTAACGATTAATATGACTTAAACATCCTTGGTATTTGGAAAGTATATTACATTTGAATATATTAGAAAATACCTCTCATGTGACAAAGAGGGATATCCTAATTTTATAAATTAGGCTATAAACATTGACTTTGATATTGTTGTCAGTGCTTGTAATGAGTATGCAATAGTGTGAGTGATTGTCTCTTAAGGTGATAACCATATCTCCTATGGTGACTTGACAACATAGTGGATTTAACAATGTAGCAAATGGATTCCCTGAGTTCATGGTATGAAGATTCTAATGAAAATGATTGAATAATAGATGTGATATTTTATGACACTAGCCCTTGATGAATGATTGATGACATATACATACATGACAGTGAAGAAAAATTGAATGGTTGATGATGAATTTTTATGAGAGTGATATATATATATATAGATAGATAGATAGATAGATAGATAGATAGATAGATAGTCCATGATCTAATATATGATAGTCTTGTATGAAAAAATTGTGGCTATGCCCTAAAGAAACAATGATCTTGATGCATGATAGTGACATTATAGAAAATGTTGAATTCTCCTTGATTGATGATGACCAAAGAGGCTTCCCATTCAATGGGAGAGACCCTTGATTAGATCAAAACACCAATTATCATTTGTGGTGGATGAATAGGTTACCCTTGATTGTGTTGGAAATAATACTAAGAGGGGGGGTGAATCATTGTTTGAAACTCAACAATTTTTCATTTCCATAATCATATTTATATACGCTACTTCAGTGAAGGGAACTCGTGTGTGCACGCAATTGTTCTTAAGGCAACCAGTGTATATCTAGTGAACTTATGATTCAGTTAATTCATCATATTTTGATATTTAATCTGTGAAAAAATACTTTATTAAACATTAAACAGTAACCATGTGCAACTAATAACAGAATGAACCATCACACATAAGAAACACACATGAACACCAAGATTTAAGGTGGAAACCCAATGTGGGTGAAAACCACCTGTTGCTGTCGTCTCTGTCTTCTTTTTAATAATAATAAAATTTGTTTACAACATTGTACTGGTGCAGATTCATACTAGTACGTAGGGTTACAACCTTCTCTCATTCTCCAGCTTCTACTGGAAGGGAGCTACAACCCCCTAGCTATTGTACTAGTCGATATGTTTACTAGTATGTAGGCGCCAACCTACAGAAGGCTATGACCTTCTTTCTTCCTACAGGAACCACGTTTCATAAATTTTCACACTGGATGCTCCTGGTACACAACAATACACATGAAGGCCTTGTTTCATCCAATTTTCATACTGGACCCATCACCAACATTGAAGCTCAATATCAATCACTATTACAATACAACCATCAAATACATCTGCATTAACCAATCATTGAAACTCAATCAACAATCTCTAAATCACCCACAACTGAATCACTGAAAGCCCATCGTCACTTAAGTAAATCACAATCAATCAATTTGAACATTCAGTATATTGTCATCAAAACACAGTCATAGAGCAGAACCTAGAATTCTATAAAAACAACCAGATCCAACTACAATTTCAAATATCATATTTCATAATGTATACGCTACTTAGATGTGTTGAACCAGCGTGTATATGCGCTTTTATCAAAGCCAACCAGCGTACATATCTGTAAATATTAATTCATAATTTTGCTGCTATTCCAGACTTCAGTCATACCCGGATCATAACATTTACATAATAACACATGCTTCAATATTCAGATCTAGACTATACATGATCAAATCACATAATGATAATTCATTTCAAGCCTTAATATCTCAATCCATCATTAGATCTTATCCCTCATCAACTGCTAAGGTTCATCCTTGGTTCAGATCAAGAAAAGCACCATAAGCCGATAACCTGCATACTAGATCTCGCACTTCATCAGATATTCAATACTTGCACACCTTGGCCTAATGATATTCTCCTCCTTATATAGTTCTACGCCTTTCTCAATACCTTGGACCAAAACCACTTAGGACCAATACCTTGGACCAAATACCTAGGGTCAATACCTCGGACCAAATACCTTGAATCAAAATACCTTGGACCAAATACCTCGGACCAAAAACTTAGTTTTCCAACATCTACATGTTTTTCCTTCTGTGAAAGTGCGTGTGTACGTATACACTCCTTTTGTTCAGTAAAGCTGCGTGTATACACGTCTTGGACAAGGCGAACCTGCATATACCTCTCTTTCTTCATTCGTTGGAGTTTGATCTGTAATCCTTTGATGTTAACTTGTTGTACTGTGAACTATCATTTGAGAGAGTTTCCATTGTACATTACTTCTGAATTGATTCCTTTGAACTGCCCTGCATTTTTTCACATTTGTAAACACAACTGTCATGCATTCTATCACATCTAATATCTCTTCTGTAGATTCATCTAATTACCATATACAAGTGAGTTGTTATGCTATAAGTGGGTTGCCATCAAGTACAACACATGCATCATAATGCCAACAATCTCCCCCTTTGGACTTGATGGCAACCATGTTGGTGTTGATTACTGCAAGTTGTAGAAACTCTTAGAGATAACAAGTAAAACCAAAATACTCTCCCCCTTTGACATCAAGGGCAAAGGATGGACCAAGATATTTTCCCCCTTTGATATCAAGGGAAAAGGGCTAACCAAAAAGAAGACTTTCATATCTAAACAGCTGAATATAAACATTTATCATGCTCCCCCTAAGCACATGTTGAATTCTCTTATTAAACTCCCCCTTTGTACATGCTGAGATGCACTATATCATCCATGCTCCCCCTGAGCACATGCAAAGTAGACTAATATTTTCCAAAAGAATAACATGACTCTATAACTCAACTAAGTGAGTTTGGCCTTCCTATCACCAATGACCCTACATACATCAATCTCCCAACCAAGTGGGGATATATCGATTTTGACTCATCCTCCCAACCAAGTGGGGATATACCAATTTATACATGACTGAAATATAGCAATTATTACATCATCCCTCCCACGGATAGTGGGGGTACAAATTACATCATATGACCAAAAAGGACTCATCAAAAGACTATGACAGACAGATAAATTATTACATCATGGGTCTTTATATGACCTTTACATCGAATGATATACATGACATTTATAACAGAGACCAAATGTCTAAACAAGACCATGATATTCATCAGCAACTATCATACACCATGTATGATCTGCACCATAAGCATCTGTCAACAACATCTAGACTTGTAACCTATATATGTCCATCATCAGTTCTGAAGATATGACAAAGTAAATATCATCAACCTGTGACTAAGTATGTTGTATATAGATCTCAACTCATCCTCTTAATCTCATCAAGATCAACTTGCTTCGTTTCCTTAGTAGAAAGAGCCTTATCATAACCTTCCATGAATCAATTGAGCATATGTGATATCTCCAAGTAGTAACACAAAATAATTCACATCATATCATATGTGAAAAACACCATAGTCATCACATCATCATCAAGAACTGCATGATCTTTCACAAGAACCCTTAATATATCAACCATGTATCATCACTAGGGAACTTCCCACGTCTGATAAGCATCGACCATGATAATCAACATATGTGAGTATCAACCTATCATCATAAGGTAAGAACTCATCATCATTATGTGTCTAAGTAAGCCATGTCTTCGAATATCCATGCCTTCAAATAGCTATGTCTTCATGCGACCTGCAATAACACCATTCTCTTGGTCAACCAACAATATTTATCAATATGCAACTTAAGTAATCATCCATGTATCCAGCATATTGTATATCCATCAAAGAGATAGCAATATGTATCTAGCAAACCTTGAGCTCATGGTCATTTGTCAAGATTTCTTGATATCATCAATGGCAACAATCCTCAACCATGTGAGAGCCAAGAACTATAGGAATCCTGCATCATAACTGCACCATATGAACTTTATGCATCTTTGAAGGCATGATGACAACAGCATAAAAGAAAAGAGTGGCTCATCATCAAATAATGAAGTTGTGTACTCAATCTTTGTACTTCTCCTTGTCCTTATGAAGATCACCATGTAAGAAACATATATGTACTATATGCATCATCAAAAAGTCATTCACAATCATCCATAAATCTAATCTGAATACAAACTATGCGATCCCAAGTGTCGTCTAAGATTTTATCATGGGAAACTCATAACCGTAACATAGCAAGATGTATCATTTAGCCATATAAGCATCATCATCATTGATTAGGTACCAAAGGATTCTTCATGATTTCTTCAGCTTTTCTTCCTTCTTCCATTTGTTGCCTTAATTCAAGAACTTCGTTTTCTTGTTCTTCAAGAGCTTGGAGTAGTTCTGCATTCTGCTTATTTGATTTTTCAAGATCTTCTTTTAGAGAGAGGATCTTAGCTCCAAGACTTTCATAGTAACTGTATATATCTTTAAGTTTCTTGATTGTTGTGCTCCTTTTATTTACTTCATTTCTTAATGATGTCATTTCATCCTGCAGCTTTTAACATTGATCTTCCTTTTCCTTGAATTGCTTCCTTACTTTGTTTCCTTCCTCTAGTTGAGTTTTTAGTTTGGTATCTTATTCTTTGAAGGCACACTCCCTTTTGTCCAATAGATCTTGTTGATCTCTAATTTTGTCTGTGAGCCTTTTAAATTTTACCTCTATTTGATATCTTTCTCTTTCACCCATAAGAGAAAATTCAGTTGTTTCGCTGCCACTTTCATCATCTTCAAATGGACAGAGAAATGTATCACAAGAGGATAACAAATTCATACTTGATAGTTCTTTTGCTTGTTCATATTCATTCTAAGGTGATTCTGAATCTGAAGAGTTGCTTTGACATAATCCCCAATCAACTCCCCCACTATCGTAGTTCCTTTGAGATGCCTTCTTCTTTTGAGGTGCTTTGTTCTTTCCCATTGTTTCTACATATCTCCTTCAAGCGATATCAAGCTTCTTATCAAAGGACCTGCTCTGATACCAATTGTTGGAAATAATACTGAGAGGGGGGGTGAATCAGTATTTGCAACTCAACAATTTTTCATTTCCATAATTAGATTTACATACTCTACTTCAGTGAAGGGAACTCGCATGTGCACGCAATTGTTCTTAAGGAAACCAGCGTATATCTAGTGAACTTATGATTCAGTTAATTCATCATATGTTGATCTTTAATATATGCATCAGTACTTTATTAAACATTAAGCAGTAACCATGTGCGATTAATAACAGAATGAACCATCACACATAAGCAACACACATGAACACCAAGATTTAAGGTGGAAACCCAATGTGGGTGAAAACCACTTGTTGCTTTCGTCTCTGTCTTTTTTTTAATAATAAGAAAATATGTTTACAACATTGTACTGGTGCAGACTCATACCAGTACGCAGGCTTCTACCTACAGAAGGTTACAACCTTCTCTCATTCTCCAGCTTCTACTAGAAGGGAGCTACAACCCCCTAGTTCTTATACTAGTCGATATGTTTACTAGTACATAGACGCCGACCTACAAAAGGCTACGACCTTCTTTCTTCCTCCAGGGACCACATTTCATAAATTTTCACATTGGATGCTCCTAGTACACAACAATACACATGAAGACCTCGTTTCATCAAAATTTCATATTGTACCCATCACCAACATTGAAGCTCAAAATCAATCACTACTGCAATACAACCATCAAATACATCTGCATTAACCAATCATTGAAACTCAATCATCAATCTCTAGTTACCCACAACTGAATCACTGAAAGCCCATCATCACTGAAACGAATCACAATCAATCAATCTAAACATTCAATATACTGTCATCAAAATGCAGTCACAGAGTAGAATCTAGAGTTCTGCAACAACAACCAGATCCGACTGCAACTTCAAATATCATATTTCATAATGTATACGCTACTTAGATGTGTTGAACCAGCATGTATACGCGCTTTTATCAAAGTCATCCATGTACATATATGCAAATATTAAATCATAATTTTATAGCTATTCCAGACTTCAGTCATACCCAGATCATAACATTTACAAAATAACACATGCGTCAGTATTCAGATCTAGACTATACATGATAAAATCACATAATGATAATTCATTTCAAGCTTTAAGATCCCGATCCATCATTAGATCTTATCCCTCATCAACCGCTAAGGTTCATCCTTGGTTTAGATCAAGCAAAGCACCATAAGCCGATAACCTGCATACTAGATCTCGCACTTCATCAGATATTCAATACTTTCAAACCTTGGCCTAATGATCTTCTCCTCCTTATATAGTTCTAGGCCTTTCTCAATACCTTGGACCGAAACCACTTAGGACCAAATATCTAGGGTCAATACCTCTGACCAAATACCTTGGACCAATACCTTGGATCAAAATACCTTGGACCAAATACCTCGGACCAAAAACTTAGTTTTCCATCATGTACGCGCTTTTCCTTCTGTGAAAGTGCATGTGTACATAGACGCTCCTTTTGTTCAGTAAACCTGCGTGTATACGCAGCTTGGACAAGGTGAACCTGCATATACCTCTCTTTCTTCATTCTTTGGAGTCTGATCTGTAATCCTTTGTTGTTAACATGTTGTACTGTGAATTGTCATCTGAGAGAGTTGCCATTGTACATTACTTATGAATTGATTCCTTTGAACTTCCATGCGTTTTGTCACATCTGTAAACGCAACTGTCATGCATTTTGTCACATTTGATATCTCTTCTGTAGATTCATCTAGTTGCCATATACAAGTGAGTTGTTCTGCTATAAGTGGGTTGCCATCAAGTACAACAAATGCATCATAATGCCAATAGATTGTAGAGTGAAACAAGTATTTTGGACATCGATTGATGATAATATGATGTTGTTAAAGATATGTATTTATTAATTAATTTTATGTGATAATAGTTCATTGCTGACAAGATTGGTTTACCCCAAGTAGTTTCAGGAACCTTGTTAAATATATGTCTTTATTAATTAATTTTATGTGATAATAGTTCATTACTAACAGGATTGGTTTACCCCAAGTAGTTTCAAGAACCTTTCCTTGTGTAGAAATGTTTTGTCAGAATCATGGCATACTAGATTGGATTTATGGATTACTATTGCTAGATCTAATGGATACTTGCATTGATGCACCTTGAGCTGAATAGAGTTTGGCAAAATATAGTTGGGATAGAGACATCTTCATGGATTAAGAGAATTTTGTTGTATAAGACAAGCTTAGGCTTGTGGTTGCTACCTCCTTGTGTGAGAGCGAGAAAGGATGAATATGGTATTCTTTTCTTTATGTCATGCTTTTGCTCTAACACAATATTTGATTTCATGTGCAATATGAACAATAAATTAGAGGATTGTTGCTCGAAACTACTACATAAGGCAGTGTGATTGAACTCTTCAATATGTTGTTTAATTTGGTGCCAGATTTGGGCACATTGATATTCTACAGAAAGGAGTAGTGAGGCTCCAACATGATTGATGGACGAGCAAGAAATATTTTTATCTTTAGAGTGCAGATTGGACTGATAGATGTGACCCTCTTGGGAAAGGGTTAGGGATGATAGAGGACACTAAGTTATGCTTTTCCCCCTTGCATGAGCTCCTAGGGTGAGGAATTAAGCCTTATGGATCCTAGGGTTGAGGAACTTTAGACAATCGGATAATATTTTATCCGTACATTTAGGTAAGTCAGATTCTACCTATTGTCTCTTTGGCATTGATAGAATATACCCCAGTTAGCATCCAATTTCCCACCTATTTGACCAATGGGTGTTGGTTTCTTGAATTAGGTGTGATTGTTACCATTTAGGGTAAGTGACATCCCATTAAAACTAGAGATGTAGGTGTTCTACTACTTGATCATTAACAATCAAGATGGGAAGATCAACTGAGGCAATAGGATAGGTGAAATCCTTACCTTCCACGGTAAGTGGCATCCCTCATATTATCTGTGGATTCTAGGTCGTAGCTGAGGCTTCCCAATAATGATCCTTCCGAGTGGTAGTTGAGGCTCCCCGTGAAGATTATTATGGGTGGTAGATGAGGCTCACCGATGATGATTCTTCTGGGTGGTAGATGAGGCTCCTCAATGACGATTCTCTTAGGTAGTAGCTAAGGCTCCCCGATGATGATTCTTGTGAGCTATGGATTTTCAACCTTTTCAATGAGCAAATTCTCAGTATTGGATTCAGGATGGTAGCTAGAGCTCCCCTGTAGTGATTGTTCTTCCTTATATTTGAGATTTTTCAACATATGCACATGGGAAGAGATGATTTTATGATGGGTCTTATTAGTAGGTATATTTTGAGGCCCATTGTGCTATCCTGCAACCCTTAAAACTCTCCTTTTCTCAAATTAATTTGCATTTTTTAACCATAATATGCTTAGTATGAAGACTAAAGGGTGTCGGTCATATTTCATGGCCTAATGTGATTAATATACATGAAAAAGAAGAATTTTTTGAGATGTTTACTATGTAGGGGCTAATCGGAGACATCTAGAGAAAATATAGGGGGGCTTGTCCACTGCATTAACTCCCCAAACCGGCTTGAGATTAAATATATATATATATATATATTTATATAAATAAAATTCCTCATCAACAACTCAAGTTCACTAGCAGTGGTAGAACTCAAGTGCATGTAAAGATTCAAGGGAACCAGATCCGCCCATCTTGAGATTTTGGAAGGAATCAATCCTCTTTTCAATGGAGATTCCCTTAGCTACTTTTTGTATAAATAAACAAGCCTAGAGGCTCATCAGGATTCAAATTTCTAGAGCTGGAGAATTTCTAAAGAGAGTGTCGAAGGATGTAGTTGCTTTTGATTCAAAGGTTGAACAGAGGGTCTGAGCAGGACTTCCCAGCTATTTGGAACTCGGAGGAGGATTAATAACATGGAAAAAATACAGTCAAATGCTGGAAAAGGCTAAGATCAAAGTCGATTCCTCCCACAAGAATACCTCCACCTTAGAGGGAAAGACAACGGTGAACTATTTAAGGAGAGATTTCCAACTGCTAGGGCTGGTGAGGACCTTGTTTCGCTCAAGGCCAACCTATACATGGCTCACATGTTTTAAGGTTAGTTATAAAGTTTTCTTTCGCTCTCCTGAACCGAGTCCAACACTGTGGTAAAGATGTGACCGGTTCGTCAACCCTCAACTACTCTAGATCATTGATCCAACAAACCTTCCTCTAGTGTCATTCTACCATGAATGACGATTTTTCTAATCGTGTCAATCATAACACTTCATTGTTTTATGTTTTTTGAAACTATTTTATTTCAAGAAATGAACTCATGTTAGTTAGGGTTTAACTAGTATCGTTGTGGTACTAACACGCTCGCATCTTTTTGTTATGATGAATCACTGGGAGATCAAGAAGGAATATCTTGTGAGGGGTTCTGTTAGGTCCCTATAATACTAGTGATTACCCCATTACTATTGTTGTTGTATACCTTATTAATATTGTTGTGCCCCTATTGTCCCCATATTGTTATTACTGTGCCCCATAGAATCCCTCTGTTGTTATTTTTGTGCCTTTATATTGTTATTGTTAGGTCGGTTGGGTTATATTGTGACTCCTTAGGCTCCTATATATAGAAAGGAGGTTTTTTCATTTGAATCATCAAGGAATCATTCATTTGTGTAATGTAAAGGAGGTTTCCGCCTCGCAGAGGCTGAATTCTAAGGCGTTGATCTATCTTTTTGTGAGCTGGTTTCATAACATTTGGTATCAAAGCTTTTGGATTCTAGGGTTTTGCTGCTCCAAATAGGTCATCGTGGCATTTTCGCTACAACTTTTTTTCTGTGACGTTTCAGAAGCAAAAAAACAAAAAAAAACAAAACAAAAAACCCATTTGAGACAAAATCGCATTGAAACATGGGTCCGAATTTCAGAATTTTTCGTGCTATATTTGTGGAGATATGATCTAAGGAATTTGGTCTTTTTGTAGACTCTTGAATTACATTCCAAACAGGTGACCTGGGGAAAATCATCATAACTTTCTCTCTGAGCATCGGATTGAAATTTCGTAAGAAGGTACAGAAAGAGGATGGACTATAGTTTCTTGTATATATTTTTCAGAGCCAAAGGTCGAAACAGGGACACGTGGCACGTCATACAAGTTCGTTCTACTGAACTAGTCTATAATCAGGTCACTGTGGGATATTTGGCATAACTCTTCCTTGGAGAATCCAATTTGGATCAGATTAGTGGCATTGGAAAGAGGACACAAAAGGCTATTATAGATCACAATTTTAAAACTGGATGATCTGAAATTACAGAGATACATTAGAGGAAATATCGAGCTCCTACGAATTGAAAAAAGGTGTGTAGATTTTTTTAAATTCTTGCTTAAGCTTGGTTTGAAAAATTATTTTGAAGGAATTAAAAGGGCATAGTAGGGCATTATTATCAATAACTGATGCCCCGAGGAAAGAAAATGCAAACACCTAGTAAGCAACCTGAAAGCTCTAGCATGACTCATGAAGAAGAGGACGAAATGCTACATAATATATCAAATTTACAAGACCAAGTGCAACAAATGTCACTCTCACAAAAGCTAACAGAAGCTAAGATAAATGGAGTGGAAGCTAAGATGAATGGCATGGAAGCTAAGATGGACAATTT
>APFE031592416.1:0-10055 GCA_000404065.3 Pinus taeda | reverse complement strand
TATAAATCACTAGAAAAATATATTTATTAAAAATAGATTGGATCAATGGTTAGTTAACAAACTAAACCATTTAATTATTTAAAATATTATATATACCTATATACCTTAGGGTGATTGCTACTGCTTAGCATGTTAACCACTAGATGAACAAATGAATCAATGAAATCCTTGTAGTTGAAAACAGTGGAATATTTTTGGATTGAGGTTGTCCAAAAGATAATAGATCTAAGATTGCCCTTAGTGTCCAGTTTTTGGATGTCAGCTGTAAATATTTATGACTCGAAGTATAAAAACATATGGAACAATATTGAAGAGTATTTGAATACTCTTTCATCTGGCAATCTGATCAATTGATCATGGATTCTGTGTGCTAAGAATTGGGAAAAATTGAAAACAGTAGCTGGAGGGTTGCTTGGGAAAAAAACAAAAAAAGGAAACCAAGTATAGGCTCATCTACATGTTCATCAGTGGTATATCCTAGAATACAAGACATCATGGTTACAATATTTCTTACTCTCTCAGAGAAAATGGTGGCAGAATATGGAGGGTTGTCTGTAGGAACTTGGACTTTTACTAGGAGGAAAGTCTGAAAATTTTGGGATCTCTTGGGAAGGCCCAGCTTTAAGTACAGATCAATTAGGTTTTCAATAGAAAATGGGGCTCATTAGGTTTTGGCTGGATCTACAACATTTCATTTATTGATCCTACAATGGTTGTGAACAAAATTTGTTAGTTAGGAGAGACTATGGCTCTTTAGCTTGGGAAATAGTAGAGTTGGCATAGGTGGATGATTTCAGGGAGCTGGTATACTTGTGGGAACAACTATTTGAGTAAATTTGACTCCCATAGCTGAATATCATCATTCTGGTTGAGGAATTTGTCTTTTCTCTAGCAGTGGAGTTTTAACAGATTATTAGGAGAGGTTGTGTCTTTGATCTGGAAATCTCTATTGACCAATGGGAGGTGGTCAATATCTAGGTGAGGAGTTTGCAAGGGTTTTTCATCTAGAATGCTTTGGGAAGCCATATATTTGTTTATTTTATTCAATCTATCACTATCTCGCTTAAGAAGTATGCTTAGGACCTCTGGAATAGTTTGAAAAGAGTAATACAATCTGCAAAAAGGGTTTTGGACACCACAGTGGATTTCTTTAGGTCAGCAAGGCTTTTAAATTGGTTCAATTGATTAAAATATTAGACATGTTGTGCAAATCTTAAGTACATCGCCTTGGCACTTCAGGAATACCTGGAAAAATGAAGCTTTGGTATGCAGAAGGGTTCTCTGGGGGCAGCAGATTCTTTCTGAGGATTCAATGGTCTTTATAGTGCTTAAAATCAGAGTCGGCAACGTCTTCTAGTAGTAAAAGTTTGAATCGTGGTTGTAAAATGGATCAAAATAGTTTAGCAAATCTTCTGGTGCTTTAGAATAGGTTGAGAGAGGTTCTTTTCTGCAATCGCTAACAAAATAATAGTGAAAATATTGGAAAGGGTGGCTTCTTTTGTTTTTAACCAATAGTGGTTAATTTTGCGCGCAAGGTTAAATTTAATCAGCAGGGTAGTTTCATCTAACGTGAAGAGGTAGTAAGGTGGTTTATCGCATCACTTTAGAGTGGTAGGGTGGTATTATTTTAGAGGACGTGATATAACATCGGGCTGCCATGTAGCAAAAAGGCGGGCGGGGAAAACAGATAATCTCGTGTGCTTTTGTGATGTTAAAAGTCGGACGTCAGAGTGTGCGATATGGAATGCAGACCATTGGATCTGGAGGAAGGTGATCGGAGGGTTATCGGGTCGTGGAGTTGTGAGGGATGAGTTGGGGTGTGATGTTGGGTTAATTAATAAGGTGGAGATTAATATGTTATTTTAATTAAAACTAAGTTTTAATTAAATTCAATATATGGGTGGGTAGAGGTTAATTAAGAAAGGTTAATATGATAACAGGAGTTAAAATGAAGTGGGACCCGATATATATAAAGTGCTGCAATATTTGGATAAATGGGTTTTTCCTGTTTTATACGGAAAAAGTGGAGTTAGTAAAGGGAAGGAATTATTAGTGATGGAAATGTGTTTTAAACTAGGGAAAGGAGTTTTAGGGAGGGGGAATGTGTTTTTGGGAAGGGGGGAATGTGTGGAATAAGGGGAAAAGGTTAGCATAAAGGGAAAGGGATATCTTTACAAGGGCAAATACCTTTCTAGAGTGGCATTAGGGTTTTAAGAAAGGGGAAGAGGATTTTGGGGGATATTAGTAATATGAAATGACCAATTTGATGCTCTCCATGCCTTGTGAAAACTGCTTTTGCGTACCCATCATTTATCCTAACATTTTTTCTTCATTTACTGGGTGCATTTAAGCTTGCTGACCCTTTATTTCTTTTTATTTCATCAGCAAACTATCTAGTTCTAACCTTATGACTTTCCAATGGCTCAGATTAAACTATCGAGCTCATTATTATTCTCTACATAACTATTGATTTGCTAAGATTAAATAGTTTAGCTATATCTTTATTCTCTATCTATCATCATGAAATTTAAAGCATGAATGGATCAAGATTAAACTATTTGACCATCATGGATTGTGGCATTTTTGACAAACTGCACACAATCTTATTTTGAAAAGTAAAGTAAAAGGTAGTGGCATTTGAATTTGCATTATTTTGAGAATCTATTTTTTTATCTCTCTTTGGTGGGGTTTATACTTTATACTCTTGTTTATCTTTTTCTTTTATTAGTCCTTTTGTCTTTCTTTTAGGACTTCATCCTCTTTACATTTTTTTTTTAATATGGGAAAACATTTTTCAAAAAGCAAAAGTATGTACAATATTACAAGACTAATCATAGTCAATTCAAAATTATGAATCCTATTATTATAGGACCCTAACAATGGCTCCAAATGGGGATGACATTTCCTAGTGAAATGTCAAGAACTTTAAGATCAGTAGCCTTTGAAACTTTGATTGTGCTTGCCTTGTAACTACTTTTCTATGATCTGCTTTATTCATACATATGATGCTACACCTTTCAAAGCGTAGGGCCTTCTCTTCGGGCTTCAACCTCAAATGGTAATCATCCAATCCAATCTAAACTTTGCAATGTTATGTAGAGTGAGAAAAATAAACAAATGAACTAATTTTAATCTGGGGAAAGGTAATTCTTCAGCATTCTACCATTGACTAGTCCACCTAGTAGATCTATTCCATCTAACCACTTCATTAAAAATGCATTGTTAACTTTGTGACCATAAATGATGTAAGGGCCTTGCCATAGGAAATCAAATTTCCCATGTTTACCTTTTTCTTTTCTTTTGGAATCCCATTTGAGTACTTTGTCACCTATATAAAAATCATTAGCTTTGGTTTTCTTGTCAAAAATGTTTTTGATTTTATCTTGGATCACTTGGTATTTGACATAGACTTCTTCCTTGGTTTGCTGAAAATGTATTGTCTGATTTATTCTCCTTTGGATATCATTAGGTTCTACCTATAGTTCTTGGATCACCTTCATCATTGGTACTCCTAAAGAGGATGGAAAAACATAATCCATTCCATATACTAGTTGATAAGGAGATGTACTAATGGACTTTTTTGTAGTTAGTCTGTCTTCCCATAAGGCATTAATCAACTTTTTGTTCCAGGTATTTTTATTTTCGTCTAACAGTTTCTTGATGATATTAACAAGGCTTTTGTTTTAGGATTCTACAAATCCATTACCTTGAGGGTAATAGGCCATGGAATGGCCAAGGGTAATGTGGTATCAGTTACAAAAGTCTACCATTTTCTTGGATTTGAAGGCAGCAACATTATCAGTGATGAGCTTTTGTGGGCATCCAAATCTAGAAAGGATGTTGTTCTCAAGGAATGAAATGATGACAGACTCTATGGCTTGTCTAGAAGGGATGGCTTCTATCAATTTAGTAAAGTAATCAGTGGTTGTCAAAAGCCATTTATGTTGGGCTGAGGAGGGTGGGTGAATTTCGCCAATGAAGTCCAAACCCCATTGCTGAAATGGAATTTATGTGGAGATAGGTTTGAGGGGTAATGGTAAGAGCTTCTTCTCTCCTTCAAATATTTGGCATTTGTGATAGAAGGTCACATATTTTCTGACATCTACAAAAAGGGTGGGCTAGTAAAAACCTACCTTTAAAATCTTATCAGCAATTCTTTTCCAGTGTAGGTGTCCCCCACAATCACCTACATGAAATTCTTGCATGACTTTGTCAGCTTCATCTTTTAATAAACAATTTAACAAAATGCCACCATTATATTTCCAAAATAAAACATTGTCTAAGATACAATATTTCATTGCTTTCATCTTTAGGAATCTACTTTTAGTTCTAGATAAACCAAGAGGAGCTTGTAGGTTAAGTAAAACGAAAATAATGTCTACACACAAGGGTGAATATATGAAATCTTCACTAATTTTTGGAGTCACCATATCTTCCTGATCATCTACAGCAGCGATGAAATTTATGTCTAAGGCTTGACAGTTCGATTCAGCCATGAGTTTGGCTAAACCTTGGCCTTTAATCAATTTTGTAGGCTTGATCTCAATGTCATATTCTAGTATGGTGGCAATCCATTTGCCTCTTTTTCCATCAGGCCCATTCTAAGTTAGAATGTCCTTTACAACTGAGTTTGGAACATATGCTATTATGTGAGAGTACACAATATATACTCTGAAATCCTTTATGGATTTCACTAAAGCAAGAGCTTGTTTTCCCATTATATTATAATTTAGTGTAGCATCTCTCAAAGCTTTACTAAAAAAGGTGATGGGTTGTTCATAACCCTCATCATTCTTTTGCAACAAGACTACTGCAATAGTGTGTTCTTAAGCAAATGAAAAAATTATGAAGTCTTTGTTGAAATTAGGAATTATGAGGACAAATGTTTTAGTAAGGGCTTCTTTGATTGCTTCAAAAGACTACTTAGTCTCTATTGTCCCCTTAAGTGTTGAATCCTTTTACAACATGTTATTCAAATATCTAATTATTTCTGCTAAGTTAGAAATGAATCTTCTAAGAAAAATTATTTTTACCTAAGAATGATTGCAATTCTTTAATGTTCCTAGGATGGTTGATGTTTATGATTGCTTATATTCTATTTGGATCAATTATAATGCCCTCTTTTGAAATTATGTGTCCTAAGAGTTTACCTTCTTCTAGTCCAAAGAGTATCTTTTTTGGATTCAAATGCCAAATTTTCTACATTTAATAAAAACTCTTCTCAAATGATCTAGATGGTCATTTTCTGTTTTTGAAAATATTGTTATATCATCTAGATAAATGACTAAAAAGTCATGAATATCCTTAGCAAAAGCTATATCCATAGCTCTTTGAAAGGTAGCTCCTACATTCATTAGTCCAAAAGGCATTTTCAAATACATGAAAGTACCCCAGAGAGTGGTAAATGCAGTCTTTGCTTGATCCTCTAGTTGAACTAAGATTTGTTTGTATCCAGAAAACCCATCAAGTAATGAGATTCTAGATGATCCTACCACCCTCTGTAAAATATTGTTCATTTTGGGGAGAGGATAGTTATTTGTTAATGGCACTTTGTTTAAGTTTCAGAAATCCACACGGAATCTGATTTCCCCTATCTTTTTCCTAGTGGGAACTAAGTTAGAAACCCAATCTAAATATCTAGTTGGTGCTATGATTTGTGCCTCATACATCCTTTTTACTTCTTTTTCAATCAATGGCATAATAACTGGATTAATTCTCTTGAGATTTTGTTTAAAGGGTTTCTGATCTTCTTTCATGGGTATTTTATGTTGAATAATGCTGGTGTCATAAGATTTGAGGTCTTCATAACTCTAGGCAAAGACATCTTGAAATTCTTTAAACATACTTATGTATTTCAGCTTTTCAGTTGGAGGTAATACTTTGGATAATTTAATAAGCTTAGGTTTTTCTTCTGTTCCTATATTACATTCTTCTATGTCCGATCTTAAAGGCTCCACTTTTGGGTTTCAAGCTACATCATTTGAATCAAACAAATCTTCTAATGGGGCTAATCCCTTAAGCAAAAAGTTATTTTTAAGGTTTAAAATCTCAGAGTCATCATTGACTATTTCTTCTATTTCTACTTTTTCTAAGTTATCTATTTCTACTTTAGCGAATTTAGTGGGTTTATTTACATCATTTACATTTATATCTATCTCACTATTTATGGTGTCATCTACTATGCAATCAGTATCTGTGTTACAATTTTGGAATTCTCCCTCAGCATTCATAAAATTATAGATTTCAGAATCTTGTGAAAAAATCTGCCAGTATTTCAGATTATTAGGTATAACAGGCCTGTGTCTTACTGCTGCAGTGTACTGGTGATTGGGCTAAAAAGGTAATCTGCAAGTGCTAGCAAAACTATCCAAACTGTGAGATTGCATGTTTTGTTTTCTAGGAATAACCGTAAAATCAATTTCAAGAAGTTCTTTAATCAGATCTATAACAATTTCTCTATATTGACTAAGTCTAGGATTATTCACAGAATACTCTCCTTTAATTTGTTTTATGATCAATTCCTAGTCTCCCATGATAGAAACTCTCTTGGCTCCAAGGTTTCTTACAATTTGTAATCCTATGATTAAAGCTTCATACTTTGTCATGTTGGTAATGTATTTGAAATTTAATCTAAAGGCATGGCCTTTAGAATGATTATTTTCCATGTTACGAATCCAAACCCCTGCACCTGCTCCTAATCTGTTCACTGAACCATCAAAATCTAGGTGCCACCTAGATTCATGAATTATATTATCATTGTCAGGCTCTTTATGTTTATCTTTTAAAGTTGTGATTTCATTTTTTCCATTGTCTGAATTATACAAGATAAATGAGTCCAGATCATAGTGCATGGAATAAAAGGGTAATTTTGTGGTCTTTATGAACTACTTATCATGTATTTCATCAAGGTTTCTCTGTAAAGCTTTATTTTCTGTCCAAATACAGAAGTGGTAGCATATGAAATGTCTAATTGCATAGATCCTTGTAATTTTTCTCCCCGTGAGTGAGATAACAACATACCATATTTAGGTGGAATATCAGCAACTACAATGTCCATAACAATACTTTCTATTGGGCATTGGACTAGAGTTACACACAGATCTTTTATCAAGCTTAGGTATTTGACTTGACTAGAATCAAAGGAAAGTAGGTCCTTATAAGGTCTAGTGATGTCTAAGTTTAATCTTTCCATCACTGATTTAGGCATTAGGTTATGAGATGCTCCTGAATTTAACATAGCATTATGTAGGATTTTATCATGAACGTTTAAGCTGATGTAGAATGGAGGAATACCCCTTGTTGATATTTGCCATTCACTTCTAGACCAAATAATAACTCAAGTTGATCATCATTAAGGTTTACAACATCTTCGCCTTCACCTATGTCAAGTGTTTCAGTAATTTGTGCTTTATAAGATTCATTTTTCACCAACTTTGTTAAAGGAACTGGTATTTTCAATTTGGCTATCACAATTTTGATGTTGAATGGCATTTGAGTTTTGCCTAGCTGAACAAATTCATCTTTAGCAATTTGGGTTTGTGTGTTTTTGTCTTCTTTACCGGCACTTGGTAATTCAGTTTTTGTATCAACAGTTTTTCTTTCAGTTTTCTTGTTTGGAATAGTTTGAGTAAGAGTTGAAGTTTGAGTTTCAACTGAAGTTATGTCTACAATTTTTGGGCTAGAAGCCTCTTGAGTTCCTCTAGGTAGAATTTGTAGAACTTTGGTCACAAGAGCTTCTGTTATTTTCTTAGTTTGGGTTTGGATTGATTTCTTAGTAGGAACTTCTGTGTTCTTTATTCTTCTAAGGCTATATTGTTTGTGAACTTCATAGGTAGTGGATTCATAGCCTTGTTTATAGTCAAAGGACTCTCCAGATTCTAATTGTAATTGTTGTAACATGTACAATTCATCTTCTTCCTGTTGGCATTATGATATAGGTGTTGTCCTTGATGGCAACTCACTCAGATGAAAGTTCACATTGTAGTAGGTCAATAGCAAAGGATTACATATTAGACTCCAAAGAATGAAGAAAGAGAGCTATACGCTGGTTCACATTGTCCAAGTCATGTATACACGTGGTTTAACAAAACAAAAGTAGTGTATAACATATACACGCACTTTCACAGGAGGAAAAGCACGTACATGTTGGAAAACCAAGTTTGTGGTCCAAGGTATTTGATCCAAGGTATTTTGGTCCAAGATAATTGGTCTGAGGCATTTGGTCCAAGGTATTAACCCTAGGTATTGGGTCCAAGGTATTGGTCCTAAGTGGTTTTGGTCCAAGGTGTTGAGAAAGGCCTAAGAGTATATAAGGAGGAGAAGATCATTAGGTCATGGTGTGCAAGCAATGAGATTCTAAGGAATACTTCTATCTGAAGTATATATTATGTCGCAGGGTTATGTTTGGGACTGGATCTGAAATTTTCATGTGCACCTTGAGTTCAACATTGGATTAGGAATCATGAGAATTGAAATGACTTATTCTTGAATGATCTGATATTGGTTGAGACCAGATCTGATGTTTTGTGCCCATTCTACTTGTTATCTATCATGATCTGGGTTTGTCTGAAGTCTAAAATTGCAACAAAGTTCTAAGTCAAAATTTGGAGATCTGTAAACAGGTTCGTCTCGGCCAAAGTTCATGTACACGCAGGTTCGGCTCTTTCAAGTAGTGTATACAAAAAGAAAAACTTATGTTCAGATCTGACTAATCTAACTAATCAAATTCTATTGTTTTACTGTTGTCTTTCAATGAAGTCCTCTTAGATCTAAATGTAGAACTGTTGTATAAGGAAATTGAGTCTGATTGATTGATTAATTAACAAGGAAGGGTGATCCTTGCTATTATCTATTTTGAACTCTGCAATATGAAAGTAGATCTTTAGAATGTCACTAATTGGTACAGTCTGTGGTTCATAAGTTTATGAATTAGTATCTTTAGAGATATACGCAGGTTGGGTTAAAGGAAGTAGTGTATACATGTAGGTTGGGTTCAATCAAGTAGCGTATACACTCTATTAGATGATTTTTGAGGTTATCTGGTTCTGGATAATGATGCAGGTTCTTGGGTTCAACACAGTGTTCTAGTGCCAGTGATCTATTATTCAGATTAACTGAATATTGGTTGATGCAATTTAAGTTTAAAATACTTTTATGGGTCTAGTGTGAAAATTTTATTAAACGTGGCCTTCAACTTGTGGTGTTGTGATCCAGGAGTATCCAGTCTGAAAATTCATGAAACGTGGTCCCTGGTGGAAGAGTGGAGTTTTATGTAGGCTAGCACCTACATACTAGTAAACATATTCACTAGTACAAGAGCTAGGGGATTGTAGCTCTCTTCTAATAGAAGCTAGAAAATGAGTGAAGGTTTTAACCTTCTGCAGGTAGAAGCCTATGTACTGGTATGAAGTGCACCAGTACAAGATTGTCAATAGATTATCTTATTATTAAAAGAACACAAAGATGACAGCAGCAAGTGGTTTTTACCCACATTGAATTTCCACCTTAAATCTTGGTGTTCATGTGTGTTTATTATATGTAATGCTTTATTCGGCTTTTACTGCACTGTCTAATAAATCTCTGATATACTAGTTTAAGCTCAACACATGATAAACTGTCTAAATCACAAGTTCTCTGCATATACGCTTGTTTCTTTAAGCACAACCATGTGTACACGCTAGTTCACTTCTCTAAAGTAGCGTATATAAATCTGTTTAGAAAATAAAATTATTGATCTGCTAATACTAATTCACCCCCCTCTCAGTATTGTTTCCAACAATTGGTATTAGAGCAGATCCTTCAGAAGAAGCTTGATCGCTTGAAGGGAGATCCATTAACATGAATAATCAAGAAAGCATGAGATCCATTAGACCACCAATCTTTGATGGGAGCAACTTTGTTTATTGGAAAATAAGAACCACAACCTATCTACAATCGCTTGGAACGGATGTCTAGGAAATTATGGAAGGAGGATATAAATTTCCAACAACAATTCCTACAGATGCGGCAGGTAAAAGGCAATATGAAATCAATGCCAAAGTTGTCAATATTTTATT
>APFE031592411.1:112283-124707 GCA_000404065.3 Pinus taeda | reverse complement strand
AATGGGGTAATCACTAGTATTATAGGGACCTAACATGCCCCTCTCCTTCAAAAAAGTGTTGTCCTCAACGCTTGAGTAGTTCTGGATGCTTCTCTATAAAATTCTCGTCCTCCCATGTGGAATATTCAGCGGATAAGTTCTTCCACTTGATTAGATACTCCAAAATTGATTGATTTCGTAGCTGTCGAGTTCTTGTCTCTGTGACTGCTTCTAGTTCCAATATAATTTTTCCTTTCTCGTCAAGTTCTGGCAATATTGTTTGAACTGGGAGCTTGTCGCCTATAACCTTCTTTAAACATGAAACATGGAAAAATGGGTGCACTCGAGAAGCTGCAGGAAGCTTCAACTTGTATGCCATAATACCAATCTTCTGTAATGCCTTGAACGGACCATAATACTTTGGTGATAATTTATTATCCTTCTTAGCTTGCTTGAGGGACATTTGTTTATATGGTTGTAGCCGTAGGAATACACAATCACCTACATCAAAAATTCTTTCACTGCAATGTTGATCAGCCTGTTGTTTCATTCTATTCTGTTCCACCACGAGGTTATCCTTTAAGAGTTGGAGGACTTGTTGTTGATGCTCGATGTGATGTTCCATTGCTTGAACCTTACAATTTTCTCTTAAATATGATGTGATGGATGGTGGTTGATATCCATAAAATGCCATAAATGGGGTCATTTTTGTTGTTGTATGGAAGTAAGTGTCATACCACCATTCAGCTAGAGGAAACCATTTGACCCATTGTGTTTGTTTATCAGATACAAAGCAACGAAGATATCCTTCCAAACATTTGTTTACTATCTCAGTTTTCCCATCAGATTGAGGATGATAAGAGGAGCTATGAGCTAACTGAGTACCAAGACAAGAAAATAATTTTTTCCAAAAATTTCCAATGAAAATGGGATCTCTGTCACTTACAATAATCTTTGGGTTTCCATGTAGCTTTTGAATTGTTTCCGTAGATACAGTAAAAATTGTACTGGCTTTAAATGGATGTGATAATGCACAAAAGTGTGCATACTTGGCAAGTCTGTCAACTACCACCATGATGACACTATTTCCCTTAGACTTGGGTAAACCTGTGACAAAATCCATTGAATCCTCCTCCCATTGTTGGCTTGGAATGGATAAAGGTTGTAATAGACCTAGGGTCTTATGTGTTTCAACTTTATTTTGCTGGAAAACCAAACATTCTGCCACAAACTTTTGAATATATGATTTAAGGCCATCCCAAAAAAATTCCTTCTTATCCTTATGGTAAGTTTTCAAAAATCATAACTTCCCTCCTAAGGGAGAAGTGTGCAATTCCATCAGAATCTTTTATTTGAGTTGGGAATTCTTACATAGGTATAAGCGATCTTAGTACCATAACGAATCATTTTGCTAGCCAAATGTATCAGATGTACTGGAATCTTGTTGTAACTTTCGAATAAGTGGCCATACTTCATCATTCTTCCATTCTTCCCTTGCTTCATTTATCCAATCTGGTTGGATAATAGAAATGGTGCACAACAATGCTTCCGCATCCTCATCCTTTCTTGAGAGTGCATCTACCACCACATTTTGCTTCCCTTTTTTGTAAATGATTTCAAAGTTATAACCCAACATCTTTGTGACCCACTTTTGTTTCTCTTTAGAGGATAATCTTTGTTCTAAAAAGTATTTAAGGCTATCATGATCCGATTTTACCTTTAAGTGTCTTCCCATTAGGTAGGGTTCACCATTTTCTTAAGTGATGTAGTATTTCCAACATTCCTTCTTCATAAAAATAGGCTTTGTCTGTAAAAACTTTCATTGATTGAATGACTTTTCAAAAGGCATGGGTGTTTCATTCTTGCATTAAAACAACACCAATTCCATTTCCTGAAGCATCACATTCCACAATAAAGGTTTTTGTGAAGTCCGATGTAGCTAAGACTAGTGCTTGGCACATTGCCTCTTTAAGATGTTAGAAGGCCTTTGTTGCTTCTGGAATCCATGAAAATGCATATTTCTTCAATAATGTTGTTATAGGTGCTACTATTCTCCCATAATTATTAACGAACTTGCGATAATACCCTATCAACCTGAGAAATCCTCGTAGATGCTTTATGGATGCGGGAATTTGCGATTCCTTAATGGCTTTAATTTTGCTAGGGTCTACCTTAACTCCTTCATGAGATACAATATGATCCAGATATTCCACCTCTTGTACTCCAAAGAAACATTTGGACCTTTTTCCATATAATTGTTTCTCCTCTAATAGTTGTACCACCCTATCAACATGTTCAACATGATCCTTCCAAGACTTGCTATAGATTAGTATATCATCAAAAAATACTAACACAAATTTTCTAAGGAAGGGTTTGAAAATTGAATTCATCAAACCTTGAAATGTAGAAGGTACGTTGGTAAGGCCAAAAGGCATGACGAAAAATTCATAATGACCCTTATGAGTTCTAAATGTTGTTTTTGGAATGTCTTCAGTGTTCATTCTAATTTGATAATATCTTGAATGAAGATCCAAATTGGTGAAGTAAATTGATACATGCAATTCATCCAGTAATTCATCAATGACAGGAATGGGAAACTTATATTTAATAGTGAGCTTGTTGAGCTCCCTATAATCCAGACACATGTGCCATGATCCATCCTTCTTGTGCACCAATACTACTGGAATAGAGAAAGAACTTTGACTAGGTTGAATTATACTATCCTCTAGCATTTATGCAACCATACGTTGAATTTCACTCTTTTGGGCATAAGGATATCTGTACGGCCTAATGTTTGGAGAAACACTTCCTGGAATTAGATGAATAACATGATCATGATCATGAATAGGTGGGAGACCTTCGGGAGTTTCAAATACTTTGGAATGATTGTCCAAGACTTTTTTGGATTTTTGGAGAAATAGATGATTTTGATGTGGAAACATCTAGTGAACATAATTGTGCAATTACACCTATTTGTTCCCTTTTTAGAAGCTCTTTCATATCGTTAGAGCTGATTATCTTTCCGGTTTCCCTGCAATACCCCTTAATTCAAATTCCTTTCTTCCCACATAAAATTTAATGAAAAGTTCTTGAAAATTAAATTGGACTCCGAGTACAACATCAACACCTCCCATTTTAATGGAAAGCATTGGGCTAGTCAATACATATTCTCCCATGGATAGCTTGATATTATGGCACTTTCCAGAGAAATTTATTGTTCCTCCATTTGAAACCATCACTTGACACTCTGGTGCTGGATATAGGAAGCAATTCAATTCTTTTGCTACCTTACAATGAATAAAATTGTGGGTACTTCCTAAATCAATCAACACTATTACCTTTTTCTTCTTGATTTGTCCTTATATCATGATGGTTTGAGGAGTGGTAATTCCAGCCAATGCATTACAAGATATGGTCGGATTCATTCCTTCTTTATCTAGGCTTTATTCCTAGAGTATATCCTCTTCTTTTGACCTTTCTTGCTCCTTTTCTTCTTCCTCTTCACAATCTATGTTGAATAATTTCTTCTCAGCACACTTATGACTTTTAGTGTATTTTCTATCACAACTGTAACAAAGCCCTTTTGCTCTTTTTTCTTCCAATTGTTGTGGTGTCAAGCTTATAGGTTGTGGAAGACTAGGAGCAATAGCACTTCCATCTTTATAGTTGTGAGTGGTATGCTTCCTGGTTGCCATAATTTTGCTTTCCATTTTCCTTGCTAACTTGAATGCCTTCTCTAATGAATCAAGTTCCCAAAGATGAACATCATGTTGTATATTATCCTTTAAAGTCCCTATGAACACACCAATCCTATCCTCCTTTGGAATATTTTTTACCCTTATGTTCAATTTTTGGAACTCCTCAATGTGCTCCATTATTAAACCCTTTTGTCTGAGACTTATCAATTGGCTAAAAAAAGTGTTGCTTTTTGTATCCTCATAATGTCCTATCAATTCTTCCATAAAAATTTCCCAAGTGATAATTTTTTTATGAGAGCAAAGCCATTGATACCACACAAACTGATTTGGTTCCAAATATAAAGTTGCAATACGTACCTTTTATGTGTTTTGCACATTATTCAGATCGAAAAATTGCTCCATCTGTAATATCCATGTTGTGGGATCCTTGCCATCAAACTTCCTCATATCAAATTTTTGGAATATTGTGGGTCTCCAATACAACATTAAAGTCTATGAAATGATGATTAAAATTTCTTTTGTTTGCATCCTGAGTTTCCTTTGCTACCCTTTCACCATTAGTAAGTATTTCTTGTAGAAAATTTGTCAAATCTGTCTTCAAATCTATCTTCAAATCGTCAGTCTTAGCTTCCACGCCATTCATCTTAGCTTCCACGCAATCCATCTTAGCTTACATGCCCTTTATCTTTGATTCCACGCCATTTATCTTAGCTTCTGTTAGCTTTTGTGAGAGTGAAATTTTTTTCACTTGGTCTTGTAATTTTGATATATCATGTGGCATTTCTTCCTCTTCTTCACGAGTCATGCTAGTGCTTTCAGGTTTCTTGCTAGGTGTTTGCATTTTCTTTCATCGGGGCATCAGTTACTGAAGATAATTCTCTACTATGCCCTTTGAATTCCTTCAAAATAAGTTTTCAAACCAAGCTTAAGCAAAAATTTTAAAAAATGTACACACCTTTTTTCACTTTGTAGGAGCTCACTATTGCCTTGATGTATCTCTATAATTTCAGATCATCCAGTTTTGAAATTGCGAGTTGCAGTAGCCCTCTATGTCCTCTTTCCAATGCCACCAATCTGATCCCAATTCGATTCTCCAAGGAAGATTTATGGCAAATCTCCCACAGTGACCTGATTATAGACTAGTTTAGTAGAGCGAACTTGTATGACATGCCACGTGTCCCTGTTTCGACCTTTGGATCAAAAAATTATGTACAAGAAACTACAATTTGTCATATTTTTGTACCTTCTAATGAAATTTCAATCTGATGCTCAAAGAGAAAGTTATCCCCGGGTCACCTATTTGGAATGTAATTCAGGAGTCTGCAAAAAGACCAACTTCGTTAGATCATATCTCTGCACATATAGCACGAAAAGCTCCAAAATTCGGACCCGAGGATCAGTGTGGTTTCATTTCCAATGGGTTTATCTTTTCGCTTCTGAAATTTCACAGAAAAAAGTTATAGAAAAATTCCACAATGACCTATTTGGAGCAGCGAAACCCTAGAATCCAAAAGCTTTGATACCAAATTTTATGAAACCAACTCATAAAAAGATAGAAAAGATAGATCAACGCCTTAGAATTCACCCCGTTTGAGGGGCAACCTCCTTTGCATTACACAAATGAATGATTCTTTGATGATTCAAATGGAAAAAACTCCTTTCTATATATAGGAGTCTAAGGAGTCACAATATAACCCAACCGACCTAACAATAATAATATAAAGGCACAGAAATAACAATAGAGGGATTCTATGGGGCACAATAATAACAATATGGGGACAATAGGGGCACAACAATATTAATAAGGGATACAACTACAATAGTAATTGGGTAATCAGTAGTATTATAGGGACTTAACAGACTATAGATAAAGAATTGTTGACAAATTGAAGGCATCTTAAGGTGCTACTTTTGTAGAAGAAAAAACATCTCCATATCAAAGAGAGGATGTATACTTGGTTAAAGTACACATGTCAATCATGAGGCAGAGATGCTTGACATAGGTGCATCCTTTCATATGTTTAGAAGCCAATTGTTTTAATGAGACTATGGCTAAAAATATATTTTTCCATGCTTGTGTTTCATTTTAAAAGTATAGAGATATAAATAGAAGTACAATGTCAGAATTCTCTATTTGTTTCAAATACTCAAGTAGAGACTCAAACTCCTAGACATAGTGAATAACCTAGTAAAATTTCAATCTTATATTTAAAGAACCTATTAGTGTTGAAAATTCATTCCATGGGTGCTACTAGAAGGATTCATTTTCACCATTGTCATAATATTTAGCTTCATTATACATGCTTATTTAACATACATAATCAATATTTTCATGATATTTGAGGATAATGAGTTGATCATGGGAATCTCATTCAAACTAATTGAAATACTTTACTAGTAGGTTCATTCAAATAATAGCGATTAAGTAGGATTTCATCAGAAAAAAATGATAATATCATAAGCATTTTAGTACTTTTGAAGAAGTTAATAGATTTTCTTGAAGTAGAGTGGAGAAGGTTTCCAACAGTACACTCATCTAATGTATGGAATATTTATTGATAGTATCCAACAACAGTGAAACAAAGAAGTGATTCTAGGTTGCACCAAAGGAGGAAGAGATGGTTAACCATTTGAGAGATAATATGAAAGTTGAAGGATAAAGCCCCCCTTAGTATGTTGAAGAACAAGAAGATGATGGTAACATTGTTTTTCTTTGTTAGTATTATACACTTTAGAGTTATATGTATTTTAGAAAGCGATGTGAACATGTACACAAACATGAAAAATGTATTTTTTAATGGGATGTAGACCAATGTGAAACATCCATTTTGTAATGCTATGGAAGTTTTTTAATGTATTCACAAAAATGTACCCAAAGAAAATTTTATTAAAACAAAATAAACCATACATAAATAAATGTTGCATATAACCCTTTTAAATTAATATACATCTAATAATAATAATAATAATATTAATAAGATAGAATAAGAATAATAATAATAATAAATAAATTTTTTTAAAGAACATCATTTTCAAGATATTAAACTTATACAGGATTAATTTTATCTTAAATGTGGTTTATTTTTTGAAGTATAACTCTTTTCAAAATCCTTTTGATTTCTCTTATCCAACGTAAGACAAATGTAATTATTTAAAAGAAAAATAGTTTTCTTTTCAAAATTATTTCATTTAAAAGGAATATTAATCTTTTAGGTTTAATAAAACCCATTTGGAATGGAAGAGATCATTACGTAGAGTTGGAATGCAAAAATAAAAAAGAGGAATATATGTGGAGTGAAATAAGTTAAATATATAATACACACAAAAAAACATGCACATCAATTACCGTCATTGTATCAAAATAAGAAAGAGAAGAGATAAGACACAACTCGGTAGATGTGTACAATTGAATCAAGTTTGAGGAAATATATGTGGAGTGAAATAAGTTAAATATATAATACACACAAAAAAACATGGGCTACTAACACGCACATCAATTACCATCATTGTATGAAAATAAGAAAGAAAAGAGATAAGACACAACTCGGTAGATGTGTAAAAGTGAATCAAGTTTTATGTTTAATAGAGTAATTTAGTAGTATCTCATGTGTCTTGTGTTTCCTTCTTAGATTTTATAACTCAACTTCAACTCTGATACTAATATTATGGAAAGGTAGAAGAGGAAAGTATAAGAAAATACACACAAAAAAAGAAATGTGTTGCTCAATTACTCTTAAATAAAAAAATTAATTCACTCATACACATATAGCAAGCAATGACTCGTCCCTCTTCTTTCTTCTTTTGCTACAATGTTGGGAAATAGTAATTACTCTTGTATACATGCAAAACAAATAGTAATTACTCTTGTATACATGCAAAACATGAATGCTTGATTCAAATTAAGAAAAGAAAGTCGATAATAGTATTAGAAGTCAAGTCAAGTGTGAGTTTGCATAATGTCATTAGCTGGAGAAAAGTTAAGTATAGTTAGAGATTGCACAACTATGTATATATTAAGTTAGGTGTTTATATATCCACAGTTGGGTCATTGTAGCAAAATAAAAAAGAAGAGAGATGAGTCTCAGCTTAGTAGATGTGTATCAGCAAATCAAGTGTTGTGTTTCATAAACTAATTAAACAACAAATCACATTTTTTGATGGTATATTTTTTTTACTTTACTTGTCTATCTTTTCATCAGATTAGTATCCGAACTGAGGTTGATTTTCATGATCTAAAAAGCCATAATTGGAGGGAAGTGATCAGATTATAAAGTCACCATTATATCAAGAGAAGAAGAAAAGAAGCAGTGATAAGAAGACAACTACAATATTTTTAAGAAATTCAAGAAGGGATCGACGCACCACTGAAGCAAACACAATATGACTATTTCATAAACCAACGTAGCCCTCAAGTAAGGATAGTGTGATTATTTGGGAAAACTTACCAAACAACAATTTCTTAAATTTTCATGGGCTCTCCCTTTCGACAAGTGTATCGGCCCTCTACTTAAAAAGGAAGCCCCAAATTGTTTAAAATGTCAAGTGGTAAAAAATTTCATGGGCTCTCCCTTTCGACAAGTGTATCGGCCCTCTACTTAAAAAGGAAGCCCCAAATTGTTTAAAATGTCAAGTGGTAAAGGTATTTGTGCATGTATTAATGTGTTACAAAGTATGTACTAAGTTTGAAAAGTTTGCATGTCTCCATGTATTAACTTTTGAATAAATTACACATGTATCCATGTATTAACATATTGTTTTTAAAAGGGTTTATTAAAAAGGGGAATGATTATAAACGTTTATAAACAACTTATAACATGTTTTTTTAAATGTTTGGAGATTTATCTAAAAAAATTGTTCATGGTATGAAAAGGTATGAAAAGGTATATGGTATTACTTTATTATTATTTGAAAAGGTTCACGGTATGAATGGTTTTATTTGCCAATTGTTATGAGTGGTATGAAGTGTCATCGCGATATTGGCAACACAATAGTGTGTCATTCTATAAAAAAAAAAATATATTTGGTTAAGTATAATAATGTTTTGTCTTTAGAAAAAAATTTCTTTGTATGATAAGGATACATAAATCTATTGAATATTTTTCTTTATGGGGTGCATATTAAAAACGATATATTTTTTTGGGGTGTGATATGGAAAGAAGACAAAATATAGAATAATGATAATAGCCATGGGTTACTGTTGAAAAAAAATATGTAGCAAGAAAGGCTCAATTTGACTTTAGCCTTAGTCAAATTGAGTAAAATCAAATTTCCACATCAGTAGGACAACTTGTAGTTAACTAGTGTGACATGGATCTTGTCCCTCATTTGACTCAACAAAATTCTAGTTAATGGGCTTGGAGTTCAATCATGCATGTGTGATTACTAAATTTTAGCAATGCAATTCAATTATTTTCAGTTGCATATAGGTAAATGGCCTCTAACTATTGATAGAGTGAGATGAAGGTTAGTTGTGCAGTGAGACAATAGTCTTCACTCAAAGATATATAATTAAACTGATCAATCAACCCAAACTAGCTAATGCATGCATGGAATTTGAATTGCTCAGCTAAACTGGAGATGACAAGGCAGTGTAATATGAGTTGTATACTAGTTTGAGTGTACGAGTGTTGCATCTAGTCAAGTTATTGATCCTTGGAAATTACAAAATTAATTAGGAGGAAATTCCTATGTTTTAGGGGATGACTTCCTCAGGAATTTCACAAGAAAATAAGAGCCTAGGTTAGAAAATAATTGGCTAAGTTTTGGCTAGAGTTTCTCAACCCATCAAAGAGGACAATTATTCTTTTGAGCTGAGAGTTGGAGCTAGAAATTGTAATAATTTCTCTAATCAACTAATGTGATTTCAAAATTTCAGCTTTAGAACAACAATTTTTCTTCATGATCGGGAGAACGTCTATCAACAGACTAAGGTTGGAGTATGCCTTGGAGGTAGCTCTAATTCCATATTATAGATGGATCAAATGGAAGAAGTGTTGTTGATAATGGCGTGTTAGAATATGTTAAAATTGACATTGCACAACCTCCATATTTGGATGCACAACAAGTATACCAATGGAAGAAGGATGTTGCAAAGCCCAAGAGGATTCTTATAGAAGGTGTGAGGGATCATGTGGTCTCAAATCTCCATGGACAGGAGACACCATTTTCTATGTGGAAGAAATTGACTGAGCGATTCAAAAATAGTAGTGACCATAGAAAATTGGCTCTGAAAGTTAAACTTCAAAACATAAGGATACAAAAGAAAAATACCATTCAATAATATCCCTCCAGATTTACTCAAGTTCATAATGAGCTTAGAGGAGTTGGGGTGAATGTTGCAAAAGATGGGCTGGTGAGCCTAGCTCTTCTACGCCTTCCAGAATTTTGGCACAACTACTAGGACTCTGTGAATGGAAGGGAAAAGTACCAAATTGGAAAAGGTTGTAGTTCGATTTGGTTCAAGAAGAGTCTAGGAGAAAGACTAGAGATGGAACTTCATCCAAAGAAAAGGATGAAGAGAATTTTGCCTTGGTTGGAAATGAGAATAAGGGTAAATGAAAGAAGAACCTAAGAAAACTAGAATTCAACCAAAATAATGGCAAGAAGAAAGACTTTATCGAGATAAAATTCTTCCACTGCGATGAATATGGGCACTATGCAACAAAATATTCACATAAGAACTCTATCAAGAAGCCTTTAGGAGGAGGAGGAGGTGAAGCATTATCTTCACAATTTGAACTAGACTTCACCCTAATAGCATGCACGGCCAACACTGTTATGGGGAGTATGTGGTACCTTGATTCTAATTCCTCATTCCATATGAAAAGGTGCAAGGAGTTTCTTAGTAGTGTATAGGAGAAGGATTTGCAGATGCATATTGAAATGGGGGATAATGGGAGGTACAATGTTATAGGAATTGATAGTATCACTTTTGACCAGGAGAAAGCCTCTCCTCTTCACCTAAAATATGTTATGTTTGTACATGGGCTAAAGAAGAACCTAATATTTGCATCAGTATTGGAGGATACAGGCTATGATGTTATTTTCAGTAAAGGGAGGGGCGTGAATAGGCTGTTGTGTGGAGCAAAACAAGCACGCAGATTTGGACCACAAACCTCTAGAACCTTCATCAAGACATCCCTAGGGTTTGGAAAACTGGTTCCAGCATCCTTCCATACTACTTCGGGTGAGACGTCAATCCACACTTCGCAAACTGTTGCCGAAAGGGCCAGTGGTACTGGGATTTGCTTGGCAAAACCACTTTTGAACCTGGGTCAAGTGCCATGTAGCCATCACGATGATTGTGTTAGCGGCTTGTGGGGAAGCGCATCCACCCACAATAGGTTTTTGGGGCTTAAATCCTGAGTTTTGGTCAATGTAATGTAAAGACTCCACAAAATGCGGGTGCAGAGTGTGAAAGTCTAGGATGAGTCGTAGGGTTGTCCGTCGTAAAATAATGTAATTTAATGTAAAGTTGTGTCGGCCTACCCATGGCACCCAGACCATGGGATTGTATAAATAGAGTGAGGCTCTAAGTGTAAAGACACCTTTAGAAAGAAAGTAACAGATAGATGCAAAGGCATGGCTAGAGGATAGAAGTAGATCTAAAGTGTATTGGGTCGTAGTAGTAGGAAGAGGCTCTACAACTGAGTGCGTGGACCCCTGAAACTGAGTGCACAGGGTGGAGTTGGGTCTGTAATTGAACTGAACTTGAAAAGGATTATTAATAAATATAATTTTGATTTGGAATATTGTGCATCTATGGTTCTGTTTATCTTTATGCATTTATACTGTTTTTTATTATGTGCACTTACTTGAAAGTTGAATAAGTAGTAATAATATTAGGCCCACATAAATTAAGTCAAAGAACTAATATAATAGCGTTATAAGGATCAAGATCAAGATAGTACTGTATTCGTGCCCCTTACAGAGGTGCACATAGGCTTCTGTGCAGAGTAGCGCAAGCGCGTAGGTTCAGATCGCGAACCTCCATAACCTTCATCAAGACATCTGTAGGGTGCGAAAACCTGGTTCTAGCACCCTCCCTTACTACATTGAGTGAGACTTCAGTCTGCGCTTTGCGGACTATTGCCAAAAGTTCAAGTAGTACTAGGATTTGCTTGGCTAAATCACTTATGCACCTAGGTCAGGCCCCACATAGCCAACAAGCCTTTATGGGACATAGATACCAGGAAAGTGAAGTAGATTATTAGGGTTAAAGTGAAGAACTATACAAACATGAGGTGGGATATTGCACTCCATTGAGAAGTAAGGCTGAAAAAGTGTAGAGTCGATATGTTGGACAAACCTAGCATGTGAAACTAGGTAATCTACACCATGGTTCCTTAAAAATCATGTAGACAATTCCCATTGTTCTCTCTAAAGGGTCCCTTGCATAGAAAATTTTAGGTTAGGGGCGAATGTTCGCCCTTTGGCGAAATTAAGGTGTTTTAAATTTTTAGTGGGCGAATATTTTGTATCATAGTACATTTTTACAAATCACCTCAAATAGCCCACCTTATTTTAAGGGAGAGGGTAAAAACGGTAAATTTAGCCCTTGAAATTAGGAGTTACAAGCTTCCGTTCGCCCATTTTCAAAAATAGGTTTTATTTTAAGTGAATCCATTCACCCATTTTCAAGAATAGGTTTTATTTAAGTGAACCCTATGGCCCAAATACCATATTTATAAAAAAAGGTATCATAAATTAATAAAAATATAAATAAATGAGAAGTATGGTAAATAAAT
>APFE031592411.1:100859-111356 GCA_000404065.3 Pinus taeda | reverse complement strand
TTTTATAAATTACTAATAATAATTTTTAAGCTCCAGGTTTATGATAACCCATGGTAATACCAATATTTTACAAGATTTTATAATTGAGTAAAATATTCGCCATGCCTGGCGAGATATTCGCAAAAAAATTATATATACATATTATACTATTGATAAAATCGCCTTCCATTTTTCCCATATACCATGGAGATTCACCCATTTATTATACTTATAAATTTAGGGGGGGTTCTTAAAATTTTCCCTGGTCCCTTGACCAGAAGAATGTCTGCAAGGGTTGGACATTATGGAAATATGTCAAATCCACTTTCCATGATCGAGATAGCATAGCAAATGCAATCTTGGAGTGAGTCCGCTTTGATGCTCGTGGACCCTTTTCTACAACCTCCACAACAAAAAATAACTATTATGTTATTTTTATTGATGATTACTCTAGAAAATGTTGGATCTCCTTCAGGTGGAAGAAGGATGAAGTTTTCTCAAAATTTCTTGAATTCAAGGCATTGGTTGAGAAGGAGACTAAGGAGAAGGTGAAGCCTCTTACTAGCGACAATGGAGGTGAATTTGTTTTGTATGAATTCAAGGATTTAAGTGCCAAAGAAGGTATTTGAATAGAACTAATAACACTTTATAACCAACAACAAAATGGGGTAGTTGAAAGGAAGAACAAAAGCATAGTGGGAGAAGAAATGGCCATGTTATATGATCATGGGTTGTCATTACATCTGTGGGAAGAAGCATGAAACACCGTCATTTACATGTAGAACTAGAGTCCTCATAGAATACTTGGTATGATCAAAACAAAGGAATATTTGTCTAGGAGAAAGTATGATGTGTGCCATTTAAGATATTCTGGAGCTTTAGTTTATTGTCATGTCTCCAAGAATTCGATGAAGAAACTTCAGCCTACGATAGAGTTGGGAGTTGTTGTAGGATACACTAGAATTGCACACAATTACTTGGTGTATTTACCTTCACTGAGGATGATAGTTGTGAGCAGAGATGTCAATTTTGATGAGGAGAAGGCTATGAGATGGTCTCTTGAATGGGAGTTGAGTATCCCACTAGAGCAAGAGATTCTAGGTTTGAATGTTGAGCCTTAGGATGAGCTTTATGAGGTTTTGGACCAACCACATGCAACAGAGCATACGAGAGGCAAATTGGAGGAACCCACTCAACCATACTCATCCATAGATGAGAGAAAGAGAACCAAAGAAGATGATAGATTTTTGCAGGATGCTATGGAGAATGTGGGTGCCCCTACATTAATACACAGGTCGAGGAGGCCAATTGAGAGGTAAATTGGTTACATGGATCCCATGACATAACTCATTGAGTCGAACGTTCTTCATTTGAGGAAGAAGTTTCTCAACCTATTTGGCTTGATGCCATGGTAGAATAATATGAATCCATCATGAAGAACAATGTATGAGAGGTAGTTTCGAGACTAGAATGTAAATCATGGTTGGTTCCCGATGGATATACAAAGTGAAGCATGTAGCTAATGGGAGCATCAAGAAGTACAAGGTAAAATTTGTGGCCAAAGGATTGTCTCAAATAGAGGGCATGGACTATGAGGAAATTTTTCACTATTTGCAAGGTATTCTTCAATAAAATCCATTCTAGCATTATTTGCACAGATGGGGGTGGAAAATCCACCAGATGGATGTGAGGATAACCATTCTCAATGGTGTTGTTGAGGAGAAAATTTACATAGAGAAGCTAGAAGGATTTGAGACATATGATCAAGAGTCACATGTGTGAATACTTAAGAGAGCATTATATGGTACAAAACAAGCACCCCAAGCATGGTCTACTTAGATCGATGATTATCTCAGTGGATTGGGCTTCACCAAAAGTGAAGTATATGTGAACATCTATCACATTTTTGTAGATGAAAATTTTCTTATTCTTGTTTTGTATGTTGATGATTTAATATTGACATGTGATGAGAAACTGATCCACTCTTACAAAGAGGATCTTGCAAGGGAATTTGAGTTGAAAGACATGGGCTTAATGCATTACTTCCTTGGGTTGGAAGTATGCTATGGTTATGGTGAACTATTTGTGTCTTAGGGGAAGTATGACTATGAATAATTCAAAGATATCACATGGAGAATTGTAATCCCATGGACACACCTCTAGCTACAAACTTGAGGAAGGAGAATGCCACTTGAGGTGAAAAGGTTGATGCTACCATTTATAGGAATCTTGTGGGGTATTTAATGTATCTTATGAAAGAACGACCCAACATGTGCTATGCACTAAACCAACTAAGTAAATATATGGTGAGGCCTACCAAGATGTATTGGAAGGAAGGAAAGCACGTGTTACAATACCTTAGAGGCACTATCGAGTATGAATTATGGTGCATGAGGATAGAGGGAGTGAAGATACAAGGCTTCACCAATGAAAATTGGGTAGTGAGTCCATTAGAAAGGTAACATACTTCAGGTGCTACCTTTTGTGTTGGGTCTACATCTATTTCCTAGTGCTACAGGAAGGAGAGGTTTGTGGCACTCAGCTTAACGTAGGCTGAATACATGGCTATAAGTCAAGCAACATATGATGCCATATGGATGAGAAAAATACTTGTGGGTATTTTCAGTTAGGAGATAGATCTGGCAGTGATATATTGTGATAATCACAGTTTTATTAAGCTCTCCAAGAATCCGATATTTCAAGATAGGTCCAAGAATATTGATATACAATATCATAATTTGTGAAACTGTGTGCAGGGGAAAATTATGTTGCTATAGTATATTCCAACTAAGGAGAAAGATGTTAGCATTTCGATAAAGGAATTGTAAAGAGATAATTCTAAATTCCATAGGTGCAAGATAGGTTTGGTCAAAAATCCCTTTCTTTCTAAGAGGGAGTGTTTAAAAAAAAATGTAGCAAGAAGGGCTCAATTTGACTTTAACCTTTGTGAAATTGATAAAAAAAAAATTCCACATTATCAAGACAAATTGGAGGCATTTAAATAGTTTTATCAAGATCTTTTCACTAATTTAACCCAGTAAATTAAAGTTAATGGACTTGGAGTTTAGTCGTGCATGTTTGATTGCTAAATTTTAGCAAATCTAATTTAGTTATTTTCAGTTGTATTTAATTGATTGAACTCTAACTATTGATAAATTCAGTTGAAGGTTAGTTGTGCAGTGAGATAAAAATTTGTTGTAGCAGCTACAACCACCCTCCAAATTGTTTCCTATGCTTAGTTTTGGAGCCTCCTTCCTAAATCACAACAGTTCATCACGCACCAACCTAGGTACTTGTGCTTTGATTGAGCTTCATATTTTGTTTTTTGGATTTTGTTTTCTTACTTTCTTAACTGTCCTACCCATAAGTCAATCTCTTCACTTGGTTTCAACCCAGTTCTAGGCTTGCCTTAGTGAACTACACAATCCTTGAGGGGAACCAACCTTTCTCTTGGGAATTGGCAGTCCAAGTTGACTATGAGCCTTCAAATCGAAAATTGTATAAAGTGAGCTGACAACCAGTCTTCTACTGGGTAAATGCATAGAGCATGAGAGGTTTCCCAGAGCCACTCATCCCAGAAATTACACAAAATTTCCTTCCTCAAAAGCACCTCAATGCATGAGCCCTTCAGTTGCCTAGTCCTTCCCAAGACTCTGCAATCTATTGGGGCCATGCATGGTAGTGTTTACTGAAAAAAGAAAAAAATAAAAACGTGAAAAAGAATCCCTAGAAAATAGGGATCTATTTTTAGCAACTCCGAGGAGGGACTTGAGTTATTTTGGAAATTTCCACTAGTGTTGCCTTTTCCTTGATTTTTGGCCTTCACATCATAAAACCTAAATCGACTAAATCTATTTAATTGATGTTTCCAGAGCTTATTTTCACATTCTATCTTGGATCTTTGGCATTCTAGAGGAGATCAAGGAACCTTCAGTGTGATTTTCATTGCTTTTTTAGGTGAGTTTTTTCTTTTATACTCTTTTGATGCTTTTTCTGTCGCTTTAAGTAGTTTAGCTTATGAGAGTGTTGTTTCACTTGTTTCTTTGAATGACTACTGATGTTTTAAATTGTTTTAGCTCGTAGTAGTGTTATTTCAAGTTATATATTTCTGTTCCCAAGTCTCGCATGATTTTTCTAGTTTTTTCACCAACAGTCGTCGTTGCAGTGACTCTCTTGACATGCTTTGTTTCCCTTCAGTTTAATAAATCATTACACTTGTTTCACATGAATTCATATAAACATAATCATATCTACACTAATCCTCACATCATCTTTAAGATGTGCTTATTTTCACACTCTGTTGGTAAGATCTGGGCTGCCCCTATCTTGATCTCACACTTCACTACACACACTATGCAATCTGGGAGCTCAAGGCCTTTGCAATGGATTATGGAATTGTGCATAGCTTGTCCTAGCCTAGCTCCAAATACAAATTACGCAGTTCTAGGATCTAGTCTCCTAACCTGACCCCTCATACTCCACAATGCAGAGTCTCTCCTAGGCTTTGGCCTAAACTAAATTGCACATTATGTAGTTCTTGTCGTCAACACCCCAAACTGACTACTGGGACTACGTAGTACACATTTCCCATAGTCAGTCAGTCAAAGCTATGCAATCCCTCTCATCAAATGCCATGATTATTTCTTAACCATGTTGTAAATTTAAATTTGCAAGAGCTAATGTTTTCTTTCCATGAGTATCCTTTCTGTCCCACTAGTACCACACTCACAAAACACTTCTCTTTGACAAGAATTTTACCATGGAACCAAAGAGAGATGCTTCAAAAGAGACCACTAAAATCAGTGCTCGAGAAGAATTTGAGCAACCACCAATTAACTTGGAAATACATGATGACACTCAATTGTTCATAGAAAAGGAGTCAACACTATTTTGGCAACAATTCTAGCAATAATAACAAAAGGGATCACTCTAGTACAAGATCAGGAAAAGCGGAGGTTTTCTGAAATAATAGAGAGAGAACAAAGTTGTAGAGTGAAAGTGGATTCCATCTTCATGCAAATGTCTTTGGCAATAGGAGAAAAAGGGCAGCAAAGGACACAAATGATAGACCAAAGGAAGAGAGAAAAGAACAGCTTGTAGGTAGAATAACTAAGATTGCATAAATAAAAACAAGAACTAAAGGAAGAATGGGAGTTGAGGAGGAAAGCACAAGAAGAGAAGCAGCGAGAGGAATAATAACAAAGGCAAGGTGCAACAACAGAGAAAAAAGTGGCACTATAGGTTGATGATCCGGGAGATCCAACAACTAAGGAAGGGAGTGAAAATATGCAAGTTCCCTCACCAATGCTAAACACAAGATTCAAGTACAGCTAGAGATTGATGAGTACAAGGAGTAGCTAAGACAAGAGGTCATGAGGGAAGGTTTGGGTTGAATGCACAGAATGTGCAAAAGTACATCAGTGGTCATACCAATGCGTTTGAGTTGGATATAGGTTTTGAGATCGTATACCTAGAATTTATGCATGCAAGACTTCGCTACCAGAAAGATGCCATCAAGCATTTTAGGGACATCATCGCAGAGTACCAAGATTGGCATCTGTACATGACTGAGAACCATCAAGTGGAGGTTGTTGATTTGGTATTTCCCCAAACTTCTTAGTTATATTGTTTTGTCTTGTTAGGTTGTCTCCAACCTATTTTGTCTCACATGGATACATCTAGAAAATGAACTATTATTTTTTAATATGTTGTAAGTGAAATTCCAAGTGTCACTATGCGAACAATCCCTATGTAATGTAATCGGTTATCTATAAAGAAGTTGAAGATTCATCAGGGTATTCAAAGAGTCACAAAGGGGAATGTCAAGGGTCACATCACCCTTTTGTTAGCCTCACTCTCTTAAAAATTAATAATAAATCCAATTATTAACTTAAATAATTAAAATCATGAGAATTCCTCAAACTAAGGAGTCTAGTTTGGATGAAAGATTCTCTCCAACTAGCTCTCCTAAATTAGTGTGTAAGTTGAGAAATTGTCTAACCAAGTGAGTCTAAGATAGACATATCTTAAGACCACTTACTCATGTATTTAAATGTATTATTAAATTATTTGAATAATGTGAATTACATGAGCATGAGAGACCACATGATGGATCTCTGCCTTTTCCACTAGTTTAATTTTTGTGTGTTAATTTACTGTGCATATGGTTATATGGCTTTGTGATTCTTCTTCATGTGGTAACAGAGCCTCCATGTTGGAAAGGTAGTTAATGGAAGAGGTTGTGACCTTATTGCCTGGTGTTTTAATGTGAGGAAAAGTGTAGGAGATATCTGGAGGCAACGACCAACATATGAGCAAGCATGAATGGCCTGCATATGAAGCATGTGTAGCACCCTTTATTTTGAGCGTGTGGAGTGGTGTGTGTATATATTTGTCGTGTGGTCAATCTATTGGGAGTAATTGTTATGGTTTTAGTATGGTGTGGTCGCAACAATATTTTATTGCATGGACCTACATTGAAACATTCGTTAAAACATGACGCGAATTCTTTTTGATTTCTTCATTGAGTTGTGGAGTAGCATTGGGTTGTTGGGCTATAGAGACTAAGCCGTGGAGCATAGTATTGGAGCTTGTGCTAGAGGAAGAGTCACAGATGGATCTATTTACCTGATCATCATTACCAACCAATGAACTTGTACCAAAACCCGACCATGACAAAGAAGAGCCATTTGGAGCAGGTGGTTTGTGTTGAAGCCTGTGTGTGAAGGCTCGTGTTTCTCCTAACACTTCCTATTACTGAACTGTCGGTGGGAGTCAACATAACGTCACCACTCTTTTGATGATCACTCACTACTCTGCAATTTACCGATGGAGTTTTATCTTCAGAACACACAAGTGTTAGTGTTTTTTCTTAAAGCAAAGGCCATAGAAATTCTCTGTCAATGAATTATGTGAAGATAAATAAGAAAGTTGGAGGATGTGTTTCAAGGAGTCAACACTGTGGATTATGCATAGAACCCAAGTCTCCTCTTGACGAGAGAGAAAGCAAATCAGAGATCATAGAAATTGATTCTCCTATGTTATTTGCATGGACCCTTCATACAATGTCAAATGGTACAATAGACCACCAATGATTTATCCATTTTTATGTATTGTCTGTTACTAATCTCTTGAGAGTTGTTTGCCCAGGTTGGGATCTGGGCTTTGACATTTTTCAAGCCCCCTAAAACATGGTGGTTTTGCACTGGTCTAAAGCCACCTGCAAATATATTGAGATATTATCAGGCTATAATTGTAGATGCCAATGGTGGTTTTCAATTTTTTGCATTATTCCACAGAATTGACAAAATTAGGCTTTTCCTGCGATGGTTTTTTACTCGGTACAAGCTTTTTACATTGTTGATCCCGTGAAAATCTTGTGCAACAATGATGGGAAATTTCTGTTGTTTAGCCTTGAGACTAACATCAGAAAATCTATAAGATGGTATTTTATTTGGATGGGGATGGAGATAATAATGGGTAGGAACAATACCCAAATTGTTAGATTTTAATTTATGAAGTGAATTCAAGGTGACCATGAAGGGACAGGCATCAATGTCTTTCAGATTGTATTGATCAATGATGTGGGGAATGTGCCACAGTAATCTCACATCCATTGAATTTTATCTGCTTAATCATAATCATGTCTTGATATTTGTTTTCCTTCCTTCGGCTACTTGGATTTTGGGAATTGTAAAGCAAACCTATGAGATTTACCCTTTTGGCGATTCTTCCCAATTTCATCGGGTGTATTTTGTTCCCTCTTCTGGATTTAAAGGCTTACTATTTTTTATGGATTTGACTGTGAACTCACGAGTATGAATTTTGATGTGTCTGAATTGTTTAGTGGCATCTTCCATGTTTTCTAAATGAAATTTCATCTGTGGTGGGATGATATTCCTTTTCTTGATTGTTGTGTTTGGAACTTTGTGAATATCTGTTGGTTTTCAATGCAGGGGGGTTGAGAGACATGTGAGTTTGTTAATTGGATTTCTGAAGGGGTTCATTGGATTGTTGAAGGGATTAGGAGGACAAAGGGTTAAAATTTGTTGTTGATATACAACCAATAAGTTCATTATGCAGTTTTAGATTTGTTCCTATTACATATAAAGATGGAGGAGGATGCATATCATGCTCCTATGAATGGAAATCAAATCAATGGTATGGTCATGCAAAACTTCCAGAAAAGCTTTGGCCAGGTGTAGAATATTTTCAAACATAACTAGTTTCTCATCAATGAGATAAGGGAATGTGCGAGTGTGGCATTCTCATTGTTTGCGAAAATTTATTCACGAAGTTGTGAAGGTGAAGGTTGATGTAATTCATTATTTAATGAAGACATATATTTTTGTGGTGATCATGTCCTAGATCCACCCAAAATTGATTAAGGGGATCATAGGTACACTATGTGTCGTTAATGTGCTTGCATGATTTGAGTCAAATTTGTAAAGCGCTCTCTTTATTATCCTTAAACAAAAAAACTACATGCACATAAGAAAGTTTTCATACACAAGTCATCAATCAAGCTCTTGAAATCAAATCTCCCATAATCAATCAAGTTCATAAGCACAAAGTGTCACATCATCAACTTGATAAAAGTAATATTCTACAACAACATTTCACAACATCTAATTCACACGATCAAGTTAAGGATGCTACAACATCAATCATTTCAAGCTAAGATGACATCAACATCATCAACACTTTTTATATCACTTGCATATAAACATCTTTTAACTGAATTGTACGGGTGCATTCTCGGTTGTAACTGACACCATAATTTGAATTGTTAAGGTGAATACATTAATTCAAGTAAGTCTTCAATTGAGTCATCAAGATGTAACTTTTCATTTGTATCTTGGGTTCATTTTCGACAGTGTTCGACACCCTTTACCTTTTTTTACAAATTAGCACATTCAGTGAGTACATTCAAGCAAAGCAATCATCATCAAACGAGTGTTAATTCTAGTATTCTATTCTTCAAGTGAGAAATAAGAGATAAATCAAGTGAGTGTGTCATTCTAACCAATCATCAAGCGAGTGAGAAAGAAAGCCAATGTGATTTCAAATAATCAATTGTTAAAACAAGTTCAAGTGAGCATGCAAAAATCAATCAAACATCAAGCGAGCGAGTGTTAAAAATCCAACAAGTATTAAAAGAAAGAAAGTGTGGGTTCCAAAAAGTTCACATTGTGAAAATCATTCAGTTGTTAAATATTCCTAACAATTTCATCCTCTCAACTACTGAAGACATGGCACAAATCAGAAAATCAACTATTGTTGATATTTCAATGAATCTACAACAAGCAAATGAAACAATTGAGTTCCTTCAATTGGAGTCACAACTACAAAGAGATGAGTTTCTAGAGAAGGGTGATGTTTCCAAGTTCATCCATACAAATGCAGATAAAGATGTTGATTCCAAGTCACTAATCCAACCAACTTCAAGTCTCGAAGTAGTCCATGATCTAGTTCAACTTTCTTCCAAACCAATCATCAAGCCATGGGAAGAACTCTAATGTACCAAAAATTGACGAGGATTAGGATATGACAAATATGAACACAACTTACATATCCCTGATTATTCTAAGCCAGTCAAGTTCATTAGTGTAGGATTTCTTGATCAAATAACATCAACAAGCCATGAGAAAGTTGTAGACAAACACACATGTGCACAAACTGAAGTTGTAGTCAAAGAAAAATGCCTTCATTGTCAAAGAACCAGTCCTCTGGAAGATTAGTGTTTTGATCTCCATCCTTGTCACCATTGTGGCAAGTCAAATCATTCATCAGAGAAATGCAGCAAACAAAAACAATCAAGCAGATTGAAGATCAATTATTCATTGATTGATATGTGGGAATGGTCATCCACATACAGAAGATTGTACAAGTTTTACAATCGAATTCACTCACACATATTGCAACCAACAGTAAAAATGAAGATGGTACTTTCGTGTATTTGAATGGGGGGGGGACACCAATGACACACTCTTACATCTGAAGTGGGGGTTCAGATATCAAATGTAGATGATGTTGGCATTATGGTTCTGGTGTGATTATATGTTTCAGATGTTGTACTTGATGGCAACACCCATGGCATGGCTCCCATTTGATGAAAAATAAAGAAGTACGCAGGAGAACAGATCAGGAGGTGCGTACCTGCAGCCATACCGTGCAGAGACCGCGTCCAAATACGCGGGTCACCCATTCATGGGGTGCGTACCCCAGTGCACACATTCCAAGGCAGTTAAGCGCCCACCCGTGGGGTTTCTCAGTGGTATTTAGCCAATAGTATTGGGTTATCATGGTTTTGGCCCACGGTATTGATTATTTTATTATTATTATTGAGCCCCATGATCCTTGATTTGAGGAAGAGCTAGCCTATATAAAGCAAAGGAGATCATTTGGCTTGAGCATCTTTGGTGTCTTTGAATATCTTAAGACCTGATCTATTGGGTTCTCGGTTCTTAAAAGATTGATTTATAAAGGAGAAGTCAGAAGCGAATTGGCGAAGGGTGA